>VUQR01031206.1:0-11567 GCA_015108515.1 Hemichromis elongatus | reverse complement strand
CTCTTGATTTTTTGTCATTTGATCTTTTTTGGGGATTAAAATAAAGAAACCCATTTTTTGAAGACATTTTTCTCTGTGTCCTCTATGCCTTGGCTGCTTGGTCCCTCACAGTCCCTACTGGCCCCCTGGCAAAACTTTGCTAGATCCGCCCCTGCACAGTTACAAGCTGTCAGCTCCATAGAAAAGGATCCTGTTATTAGTCTCACAGAAACAGTTCATAACTTCCCTTCGACTCATGCATGACACCTAAAAGGTAAACCTGCTTCTTCATCGCCATCCATCACCACATATCCAAACTGATATCATGACCAGCAGCTTTTACGGCTGTGGCTCCAGCAAACATCAGCTGATATTAAAAAGTAATCTAAAATAAATTCTAACAACAGCTTATCAACCTTAAACGTGCTGCTGTTGTGTAGCGCGACATCTGCTAGTTTCCTTCCTTCTTATTAGCACAAAGTGGGCGATAAACATCAATCAGCCGATCAGCCGATCAGCTGATCATTGATCGGTTTCGTGATTAATGTAGCAACGGGAGAGGGAGGGGGAGAGAATTAGACAAGAAGAGGCAGCAGCACAGTATAACTCCAGCTTTGTGTATATTTTTCATTCTAGCTGAAGTACGGGACAGATCGTGTTCCTTATTATCTCAATACGGAAATTTGAAGTTCGACCTCATAATTTGTCCAGCACGATCATTACAAATTGGCCAATGCACCATCTTTTATTGTTTATACCCTTACAAAAAACAAAACAAAACAACAACAAAAAACATTGGCCCATAAAAACTAAAACTCGTGGGAATAAGGGCTGTTTTTTCAGTAACTAATAATCTGAATAGTTATTATTTATCATTAAAATGCAATTACTAACAAGAAAATGGGGTGTGAACTCTTTACTATTTGTCAACATACAAACAGTTGAAGGTTGATAGCAAACTGCATTTTCTAAGGAAAGTGCTGGAAAGCACTTTCCGCTCATGAGCAACAACAAAAACCAAAAGAAAAAATCCCCACCCTTTCCTATTGGTGGAAAAAAAATGACATGGCAACATCGCATTTGGTTGTTTAGGACGAGGAGGAAGTTTTAGGAGTGACGGCAGAGAGAGAGAGCGAAGTTATTTAGTTAGTGTGTAGTGTAGTTGATAGTTTTATTGTGTGTGTGAACAATGAGGCGACTGCTGAATGTCCCAGGTGCTGCCAAAAAGCCACCAAAGGCAGACAGTGTAAACCACGTTTCCAGTTGGAAAACCAGAGGAGTGATACATCAGGTTTGTGATGTTCTCCTTTGTCTTATACTGGACAAATTATTTTTTGGAGTGGCACAAATAATTTGTGCAGCATCTTATTTGATGCAGAACATCCAATTGTTTTGTAAATAGTTTGAAATATTTATTTAAAAGCCGCCTTGGCTGCATTTTTTGATAAATAGCTGCATATAACTTTGTTGTTGCAAAACTCTGTTACTTTTTTGAAGAAGTAACTTGTAACTATAATTAATTACTTTTTCAAAGTAACTTGCCCAACATTGGTCATTATATACTGTATTTTGCACTGCATTTTCCCCGACCACAGTAGGAAAATCTCACAATTTCAATCTCCAGTGGGTGAGATTTTGTTATTCTTGCAGGACTTGACTGGATTGACTGGAAAATGTTTTCCACCATTCATTCATTCTTGCTTTTTCATTTAGGATATAGTGATAAAATGGCCAGAACCCCTTTGTCTGCTGTTTTATGAAGGCAACCCACAGCCTACTCTCGGTCTCCAGGCCTCTGGCACCCTCTTGGGACTCAGCAATGGCAGTGAACATTCTGCCCAAGGCTAATTTAAAGCATCTGTCTTTGAAGAACCTGTTGCTGCTAAGTTTAGCCTCTGTTGAAAATGTCAGTGAAATTCATACCATTTTAGTGCAACCTTCATGCACTCATTTTGCCCTAAGAGAGACCAGGTTGTTGCCGAAACCCGGCCTACGTGTGTAAGGTGGCTGGGTCATGTGTGCCTATTACCTTAACAGGATTTTCCCTGTGCCCTTGTTCTTCTGAAGAACAACACAGATTGCACATGCTGTATCCTGGTTGCTTTTTGCATGTTTATTTGGACAGGACAAAAGGTATTTGGAAAAGTTACCAGCTTTTCATTTCATGGGTAGGCCTATCACTAAGAAACAGCTGTCATACCAATTTGTGCTGGCAATTACTGTTGGGTATTGGAGTCAGAGCTGTGGGTACCAGAGGGCCTGTGGACTTACTTCATTCGTGGTCTGGCTGCATCTGTGGACATCTGTGCAGCAACAAGCTGGTCATCACCTCTCACTTTTGTCTGGTTTTGCAGACGGGACGTCTCCAAGTGCTGGGGTTACACAAGTAACCTAAAGTTTTAAAAGCTTTCGGTTCTCAGTTTAGGTGCTAGTGTTTTGTTCCAATAGTAACCATTTTCAGTTTGCTCTTTAAATGTGTATGTTTCTGCCATTCTGTAATTACAGTAATCAGACTGATAAACTCATCACTCTTATAAACTGTCTTTCTGTAAGTCTGCATTTGGGTCAAATTCTCCATGACATTGATGACAAAATGAGAGTGAAGAGGTATGAAGGAGAATGGCAGCAAGTCTAGCTTTGGATGTAAAGGCTGACTGATAGACATGAGAAATTCAATTCAAACATAGGGCTAAATTCAATTAGCCCTATGTTTCCTTTAATGTGTTTCTTGTAAAAACATGAGCTCTGCCTTCAGTGACTTGAAACTATGGTATGGAAGAGTCATAATTTACACCGTTAGTAAGATCGTGATGTAGACAATAAGAGATAGCAGAAGCACTGCAACCATATTTAATGAGCAAATCATCAACACAACACAAACAACAAAAGTTGACACAAACCAAGAACACACACACATTTACAAAGCCCTTACCCTATGCTTCTCCAAATGAAGACTTTCCATCAGGGACCTTGGGCCAAAAAAAGGAAAGTGGCACAGACAAATGACTTTTTTCTTAAAGCTGCTGTAGCATCAATGATGGCATTACAAACACAGACTCTTGCTTTATTATTTATTAAAATAATACACGGGTAAGACAAAATGTTTGCCCCCTTCGTGATGTCCTTTTGTTACCCATAAATGTTTTGGATCCAAAAAAATTTAAAAATAACATGAAGATAACACAAGTAAACACATAACGTGGTTTCTAAAGGTAGGTGTTTATTATTAAGGGGAAAAATCCAGACCTACATGGCCGTGTGTGAAAAAGTGATTGCCCCATAAACCCAACTGGTTCGGCCACCCTTGCAGCAACAACTGCAATCAAGCATTTGCAATAACTGGCAATGAGTCTTTTACGATGCTGTGGAGGAATTTTTACTCTCTCATCTCTGCAGAATTAAGTTAATTTAGCCACATTGTGGGGTTTTCAAGAATGAAATACATTTTTAGTTTTGCCTTGTCAGTCCATAGATTATTTTCACAAAAGTCTTTGGGATTATCAAAATGCTTTCTGGGAAAACTGAGATGAGCCTTTATGTTTGCTTTGCTCAGCAGTGGTTTTCGTCTAGGAAATCTGCCCTGCAGGTCACTTTTATCCAATCTCCTCTTATAGTGGAGTTGTGAACACTGACCTTAATTGAGGCAGGTGAGGACTGCAGTTCTTTAGATGTTGTTCTGGGGTCTGTTTTGACCTCATCACTGCACTCTTGGGGTAATTTTGGTTACCTGGCCACTCCTGGGAAGGTTCACCACTGTTTCATTTGCGGATAATGGCTCTGGTTTTCTGGCAATCACTGTTTCACACAGGGCCATGCAGGCTTGGATTCTTTTTTTCTTTTAGTAATTCCCTTCATTTAGAAATAGGATTTTGTGTTTGCTTGTTTTCATAATCTGAAACATTTACATGTGACAAACAGGAAACCAGGAAGGGGGCAGACCACTGTATATGTTCATGGCCACATAGCCCAAAAACTTGCACTTGACTATGACTTTGCCACACAGAGGACAATTTGAATCACAAAATTTCCTCATAGGCCCTGTTCAATTGATTTTACTGCATGTACAGACACAACAGTGTTCAATTACTTGAGTTAGGTGTCTTTTTTATGCTTGAATGATTCATTGATCAAAATAAAACAAAAACAAACAAAAAATAAAAATAAAAATACAAAATTACAATAAAAGATTTTTTTTTTTTTAAAAAGCAGCTAATTCAAAAAGAAAAGTTTGAAACAGTTTCACTAAGCCTGGTGAAATATTGCTAGTCTATTCCTTGCACAATATAAAGAGATAAGTCTTGAGCTATAAGGGGTAGCTCAAAACTTTTGCCTAGTACTGTATTTGAGCTGGGCAGAATGCGGCAAGCACTGTTGCTGCACAGCAAGAAGGTCCTGAGTTCAATTTCACCATGAGGCCGGGGTCTTTCTGTGTGGAGTTTGCATGCTCTCCGCGTGTTTGCATGGTTTCCCTCTGGGTATTACAGCTTCCTCCCACCATCCAAAGACATGCAGGTAGTGGGGATAGGTTGATTGATTAGTCTAAATTGGTGTGAGTGTGAATGATTGTATGTCTCTGTGTGCTAATGTGGAGTATTTTAGCTGTTCCTAGGACTGTGCTCCTCTGGACAAAAATCTCGGATGTTGTTCTTGGGATCTGCTGGAGCCACTCACCTAGCTTGGGAATCACTGCACCTAGTCCTCCGATTACCACTGGTTCCACTGTTACCTTCACCCTCCACATCTTCTCGAGCTCTTCTCTGAGCCCTTGGTACTTCTCCAGCTTGTCTATCACTATCTACCAGCACGTCCATCTTCTTCTGCTTGTCTACCACTACAATGTCTGGTTGGTTAGCTATCACCATTTTGTCCGTCTGTATCTGGAAGTCCCACAGGACCTTAGCTTGGTCATTCTCAACCACCCAGTCTCCCATTTTGACCTCAGGACTTCCAGGCCATCCTCAGCACAGGTGTTTCTGTATACAATGCCGGCCACTTGGTTGTGCCATGTATGCCTTGCCTGCTAGCATCTTGCACCCTGCTGTTATGTGCTGGATCGTCTCAGGGGGATCTTTACACAGCCTGCACCTGGGGTCTTGCCTGGTGTGATAGACCCAGCCTCTATGGATCTTGTGCTCAGAGCTTGTTCCTGTGTTGCCATGATTAGTGCCTCTGTACTTTTGTGTTTCAGTATAGCTTTATCCAGCCACTGGCAGGACTTCTGGATGTCAACCACTTCATCTATCTGCCGGTGGTACATACCGCACAGGGGCCTGTCCTTCCATGATGGTTCCTCCTCTTTCTTGGGTTTCTGCTGCCTGAGGTATTCACTGAGAATGCGGTTGGTTGGTTGGGGCGATCTTCCTGATGTATTCGTGGATGTTTGTTCTCTCATCCTGGACCGTGGTACTGCCCTCTCAGAACAGCAGTGGGGGCAGAGCATCTCCTTGGTAGATCCTGCACTTGATGGTGACTTGTGCTATGGGCTTGAAGTTGGCTTCTAGTGTTGTTTGCCACAACACTAGTGTTGTTGCTGCAGTCAGCTTCTTCAGCCAGTAGGCACGAATCATGTTGGGGCCTGGTGATGTTTAACTTTTCATACTGGAGAATGTGTACCACTGTGCATGCCAAATATCCTTGCACAAGATACTAACCCCAGGTTGCCCACCGATGCATCCATCGGAGTGTGAATGTGTATGAATGTTAGTTAGATAGCACTGAAAACCTAGAAAAAGTGCTTGTGAGAATGAATGTGATTGGGGTGAATTAACAAGTTGTATAAAGCACTGAGTGCTCAGATAGAGTAGAAAAGCGCTATATAAGAACCAGTCCATTTACCATTTACCATATTGTTCCCCACTGAGAGTACACCTCGCTACGATCATTGTTCCATTGTACTTGGGGCTTGGTACCCAATCTCTGGTGGGGGTGATGATATTTTCCCCCTGACCTGTTGTCCTGGCTCCACCTTGCTGTAGCATTTGTGTCAATTGTGCCCGTCAATCTCTAGCCGTGAGAGTTCCTTCTTCCAAATGTTGAAACACTGAGCTACTAGTTGCTTTGCCGTCAATGTATCAAAGGTTTCCTAGGGCCCTCAACCTCATCATGTAACCCCTTCCACTGGGGTTACATACGTAGTAGCAACAGCATGGTTAACAATAGGATGCAGCGGAAAGCAAAAATATTCAGTTCAACCATGGATCACTAAGGGTTTACAAAATGTGTTTAAAAACAAACAAACCGTATTGGCATTTTAAAAAAAGATCAAAAAGAGAAAAAAATACAATATTAAAAAAATACAAAAATAAGTTGACCAATATTACATGGATATGTAGAAAGGAGTATTATAGCAAATACTGGACAATGGCAAACACAATATTAAGGGAACATGGGGTATGTTACATATTATATATCAAAGCGATCCTCAATATTTTATTATTAATTGGCATCATAAAGGACAATGCTGCTGATGTAGTCAATAGCTTTAAAAATTATTTTGTAAATATTGGACCAAATCTGGCAGAAAGAACGCAGCCCCTCTGCTATCTGCTGACTGGAATTGTAACTCAGTGTTCCTTACAGCATGGAAAGAAAAAGAAATAACTGCTCGTAAATAGGTGTAAATACAAATCAATACTATATCACTTTTCTGGTTTATTTTTACACTCACACCTACTTCCAGACAATATTCTAAAGCTTCTAAAAGGGATGGGGGAGTATAACTTAATGATGGAAATAAATGTAAAAAATCCCTTTATTTTAACGGCTTTAAAAAGTTGTTGCATCTCTGTATGAGCTGAAGCAATATCCCAGACTCTGTTTTAAAAAGGTATGAAAATCTGTTTTTCACAAAGGACAGGGAGGACATAGGCTTTGAGCAGGTTTATACAGTGTATATGTGTGTGTATGTGTATACATGTGTTTGTGTACATATGTATGTATACTGTATATGTGTATATATGTATAAATAATTGTAAATATGCATGACTCTTAACAGTATATTGGGATTTTAAAATCATGTTAGAAATTGGAAGGATTTATGAAAGGACAGGGCATAAAGAGGAAGAGATGGTTATGATTATTAGTACAAATTAGGGCTGTCAGCGTTAATCGCGTTAAAATGGCGTTAACACAAATCTCTGTTAACGAGTTAATGAGGATCACCTTTATGTGGGGCTGGACGGCGCTAATGTGTTAATCGACTAACTCGCTTTAACACCATTTTAACGCAATAGAAAAATTGCCAATTAGAAAAGAGTGGGTTTAAATAAGCTTATGACATCTGGCTAAGTGGTTAGGTTAGCCTGGATCCAGACATGTAGGAAAAATTCTGTATGTATTTACATTGTAAAAAACTTTTTTGTAAAAACTTTCTCGATTGATCTTCAAATCTTTTGCCTGCTTTAATGTCTTTGGTATTAAACTACACAGGACAAAACAAAATAAAAATTCACATTCAAAGCATTTTTAATGATTCTGCCTTTCTGGTTGATTTCTGTTTAGTAACAGTTTTGTTAACTCTGTTCAGCATCCTTTCACAACACAAATACATCACAGCAAAAATCTTGGTTTATTGTGACAAATTATTTTGTTTTAAACAGTCTATTTATGGTTTGTTCAAAAAGTTTGGAAGAAAATTCTTTGACAACATTATCCAAGGAAAAGAAGCTATACTAGATAATCCAACAACAGCAAGTGTGACCAGTAGTCATCAACAACCATAAAGTGCATAAAGGTTCTTGGTTCCTAATGTGTTACTTAGACCTGGTAAGAGTGAACATAGCACACAGTACTTTACAGCTGTTACACCCGCACCTTCTTTACAAAATATTACTTAAATTTAGATAATGGGAAGAGTAAATACAACATCACGGCGTTCAGAGCAATAGTTAAAGAGGACGTTTGTTTTTGTAAACCGACATGAATTTGTTAGTTCAAGTTGCTTTTTAGCTTTAAAGAACAACTAAAAGAGTTCAGCAGTGGTTTAGTGGTTTTAGAACAAATATGTTTATTGAAAGGCTTTTTTCATATTTTTAAGTTGAGACAAAAGTTTGATGCAGGTGGGCTTTAATAATGATGTAGGCTCTCTATATTTTCTCTTTAATTACACAAATAAAATAAGGTTGTTCTCATCATTTATCAGGACTGCACAGAGAAGTAGCACAAATGTTCCTAATTGCTTCCCATTATATTTTTTCAATGTACTCAAATTTAAGCCTCTGTAAGAAATTTAACTCATTCAAACACTTAAATTATACTGAAACCATGAGATGAAATAATGAAAAGTGTTAACAAAGAAAGGTCATGGCTTAATTATCTATTTTTTCTAGGGTGTCACCAATTTAGTTTACTGCTAAAATATTTTTTTCAAGATTCTACATTTAACACACAGCAATCATCCATTGTAAAGTGGAATTGATTCAAGGAACAAATAAACTCTTCTCCAGCTTGTCCTGGCGATCTTGTTTCTGGGTCACAGATGGGAGGAGGTGGAGAAGCAGAGCTTCAGGGTGAAAGGGCTGGAGCTATCTGCAGGTTGGAGGAAAGGTGTAGACTTTATTGTGAAAGATCAATCCTGACAGTCAGCTGAACATTACAAACATATGAGAAACTTTGTATTGTACTGAATAATCACTTCAAACTTCAAAAGTGGGAGAATATTGTCTAGACCTGTGACTGAGGCCTCAGGAGAAGCTGCTGCTGACAGCAGTTCTGATACAGGCTGAGATTTATTTGAATACTTACTGGGTATTCGGATCTGGTGGTGGTTGAGGACCGTCAGAGCCTCCACAGCTTCAGTTTTACTGTCAAACTCCAACAGACCAGAGAGAGTCTTTGAGCTGGCTGCTTAGAGGAAGAGGAAGATGAGGGAAAAGAGGGAAATGTTGATAACAACAAAAACCCCAGAAATGTATACACACTGAAAGATATCTCCTGATAGTGAAACATTTTCTGGACATGAGGCATTATTATGGCTGTTTAATAGGTTAAACTCACGTTTGGCATCAAAAACCTTGAACTTAGAGAATGCTGAAATGCTGTAGTCAGTACAGAGCTGTAGGCAAGAAGGATAGAAAAGCATTTTTAAAAGCAATTTCTGCATTTTTTTTTGTCAATTGACAAAAAGTGTTGCCTTTCAATACATCACTGCTAAACATATGTTTACAGTAGTGTCTACAAAACATATTTCTTAAGACCAAAGACAAAACGGAGTAACTTGACGATTAAATCTACCTGATTAAGGTTATAATGATGGTATACAAGCTTAAAATGTCACAATGTTCTCTGTGTAAACACGAAAAACTTAAGAAAGTTTAATTTACTGTTTATTTTGTTTTATATATCTATATATAGTCCAGTCCTCACTTATATACTGTATATGTAGTAACAGGTCATCCAACTGTTTATTTCAAAATAATTATTTGTTGTCTATTTTGTTATTTACCCTGAGCAGAAAGAAAATAACTGGAGCCTATTTCCTTCTGTGTGAATAAAGATGCTTCTAAAAAACAAGCAAACGTATGGCTCATTATCATTAAATGGTCCTTTCAAAGCTCAAGGCGTCCCACAGTGGAGCGCATACTTGCTCATTTGGAGCGGATATTAAGTCTAGCATTTCTCCATTGAAATTATATGTCTTGTGCAGGTGTGACCTTGCCTTCTGTAACTGGTGTTGACTGAGATCTGGCGGGGCATTGTAGAAGTGCAGCACAGTGGCGGGTGGCTGGATGATGTTCCTGCTGCTCTGTGCACTGCTGAAGCGGTTGTTCCTTGTTAGACTAAAGTCCTGATAGCTGCAGGTGCCGTCACCCAGCTCAAACACCTGACTAGGAATCACAGCCTGCTGCTTGGACACACTGAGGTGGGACAGATAAAGGGATGTGTGATGTAAGCACGTGTTATTAGTGTGAGACAAAATCCTATGCTTCAGTCTGCTTTTGAAAGCTTTTTGTAGGGGGGGAAACCTCACCTCAGCCACATAGTTCTGGCTGTGAACACCGAAGCCCTCTTTGTTTGCAAAGGGCAGCCAATCAGAGGACAGCTGGCTTAAAGTTAAAAATATTGAACTCAAGAAGCTTGTTTCAGGTAGGAGATAAAAAGGGGGGCTGCACCAAAGAAGTAATGAAAAAATACAATGATGCAAAGGGTTATACAATAAGGTTGAAACAGCTCAACATACTTTAAAAAATAGAGACTAAATGCTGTTTGTTATGTAAAATACAACTACCTGTAGCGTTGGAGCGTTCCTGGATATCAGGTCTTAAAAAATGTGTTCCTTTCCTTTGTTTAAACAAACGTTTTTCTCAGTTTTGATCATGACTCAAACAAATGTACTTTTTGCTAGCAGTTAGGATATTTTGTTACAGACTACATCAGACGTCCTACCACACACCTAGGTGCCTTTAAGTCAGCAGCTTATATTTTTAGAGCTTACCAAACGTTGAATTTCTTGCCAAATACTTTGATACCATTTAGGTGAGTCACAGCTCGGTCCACAGCATACTCATCACCCATTTCTACCAATGCTGTGCCTGGAATGCTTTTCATAAACTTCACCTGCAAACACAAAACATATTTTCTTCAGCTGAGGACCTACCATTTAGCAGCATGCTAGCTGAGGATAACTGTAGTATTTTTTTATTTTGCATGAGTGGCACCACTCCATTATACGAAGCCTCTTAAGGGACATAGGGAAAAAAATAAGATGAATAAGATCTCGCAAAACATTAGCAGGATCTCGCAAATGGCCATGTAAAAGGCCGTATGCTGGATCTGGTCTTCTTATATGGCCTGGATATTAGCATTAAGGACATTTACAATGTTGGCATCGCTGATCATTTTCTGGTTACGCTTAATGCAAACTTAGGTGTAACACATACGAACACTGCTGATCTCTGTCACCCTGTAATCAACTCTGAGAGTGTGGCTAATTTCAATGCTGTATTTCTAAACTCTGTCCGCCTTGATCCTGATGTGAAGTACCCCAGGTGTTGTACTCCCCCCAGGCTGATTAAGTTATAAATGCTATGATAATAATAATAATAATAATAATAATAATAATAATAATAATAATAATAATAATGCATTTTATTTGGGGTGCCTTTCAGAAACCCAAGGTCACCTTACATGAACAAAATTAATAAAAGGAACAATAGTCATAAAATACATAAAATAAGTTAAAATTGCAAAACAGAGCTTGACAACAGAGAATAAACCAGTTTAAACAGATATGTTTTGAGCTGTGACTTAAATACGGAAAGGGAGTCAATATTTCTTATGGCTGGAGGAAGAGAGTTCCAGAGCCGGGGAGCAGAGCGACTGAAAGCTCTGTTCCCCAAAGTAGTAAGGCGTGAAGACGGAACATTAAGATGAATAGCAGATGAGGATCTGAGAGGGTGGGAAACAGTGGTGATATGGAGCAGGTCACACAAATATAAAGGAGCAGATTTATGGATACACTTGTATGTAAGAAGTAAGATTTTATCCTGGCTTCTATGGGCAACCAGTGAAGCTGCTGTAGAACTGGGGTAATATGAGCTCTTAACGGAGTACGGGTTATGACCCATGCTGCAGAATTTTGAAGGAGTTGG
>VUQR01031205.1:58760-69694 GCA_015108515.1 Hemichromis elongatus | reverse complement strand
ACCCGGATCCTTTTCTACGAGCTGACAGCTGGTAACTGTGCAGGGGCAGATCTAGCAACGTTTTGCCAGGGGGGCAGGTAGGCCATTAACAGGGAAAGGAGGGCACAAAGAAATACTTTTCTTTCTTATTCTCATTTAAAATGTCTAGCTTTTAATAAATAGTTTTCTGAATCTTATATTATATTATTTCATAATATATGAAGATGACAGAAACTGTGCTTATTTTTCACTTTTAATGTTATGTTTGTGGTCATTTTTATTATATTTTATTTTTTATTGGCAGAGAATAAAATAAAACCTGTCTTCCAATTTATTGCCTTTTTTGTGTGTGTGTGGTAGAAGTATCGGTTTTTGTACTCGGTATCGGCAAGTTCTCAGATCCAAGTATCGGTATCGTATCGGTTTGAAAAAATTGGTATCGTTGCATCCCTAATGATAACACCCCAGATCTCCCTATAAAACAAACACGGTGAGACACAAAGAAAACAAATAACACCCTGAACCTATGACATCCGACAGTTGAGGCTTTAAAACACTCAACAAACCAGTGTTTGTTGTCATCGGGACTATGCCTGTCTTTTATGTACAGTCTATGTTTAAACCAACAAAGCAAACTGTCCTGGATACAGTTGTGTTATACTTTTAAACCCTCACGTGTCCCCATTAACTGACTCAACTTTCTTATCTATGAAAGTTAAACTCTGAAACAGCTAAGATTATTCGGCACATACATCACAGAAGGTAATATGGGGTGAGGGTGAAACGTGGTACAATAAGCACTTAAATGCATCCAAGCAAACCACCACTGGTAAACATTTGAAAAATGAGGACCTGCGTTGAGTGTTTCACTTGCTAATAATGAAAGCAGCAGCTTTATCGGAGCATGCAGCTCCTGCAGTGATTAAACAGAGAACGGAGAACCAACTGCTGCGCCAGCTGTGACTCATAAGCTCCCGAAACCAGTCACTCAACCAATGACGGCTCCTGAGAAACATAAGCCACTCGAAGAAACAGCCACGGGTGGTGGAGTGGCATCCCCAAATGAAAACAAGAGGGTGAGGAAGTATTATTTGATTTATTTCATTTTGGTCAGCATATGCAGAAAAAGCACAGCTATACGGAAAACAGTGGCATGCAGGTACAGGTACATGTGAAATGTGGAAGCGAACATTCTAGACTGAAAAAACATCAACCTTGCATCCTAAATTTGTCCTTATTAGTAAGACAAATTGACTGACAGGTGTCTTTTAAGCCATAGAGGTCGGCGTCTGCTCCTCTCACCTCAGACCGCAGTGAAGTTTAAGTGCGGTAATGCAGATTCTTTAGAGGAGCTCATACTGTCATTACTGGGTTGTTTTGATTACAAGTCAGAGAAATATCTTCATGTATGTCTCGCCAATCAAAGTGAAAATATATGTTGTTTACTGGATGTCAACGATGCATTTCTGATTTTCAGAATGTCACTGAATGCACCATATGCCTTTATGTAGAAGAAAATTGACCTTAAATGTGCATTTCTGCATATTTGAGATGACATTTTGAGAACTCTAAGGAATTTTATTTTGATTAGAGGGCGAGATGGTGGTTAGTGAAGTTTCTAACAATAACACTTAAGACATCTTTAATTTGGATAAACTGGAGGTAGCGATGATTTGGTAAGACCGTCTCTGTATTTACTCTGATTGTGGTTGAAGGTCATGAGGAGTGTAGGAAGACTTGTTTAGTTTTCACAGGGTCTGGTTCAGCAGGGCTCCATTACACCACACACAAATACCAAGGGACTAATTACATTTTCTGAGTTCTGTCAAATTATCAAACATCACAGTTTGAGAAACCAGAGTTTGACGAAGAAGAATTTCATAAAAGAGGAGGCAGTCGTCTCGCTCTTCAGTACATAGAAATGCTCAGGAAGGAAATGACACATAATGCAAGATGGTCTTGATCTGGTCCAATATTCCAAAACTACAGTGTTTTTTAGCGTGTTCATCCATAACTTGACTGGCTAAAATCACATTGAGGAGGGAGTAACTCTTTATGAACGATCACACGCTGTTAAAGGCAAAGAATGATGTAAATGTTTGAATTCAAGTAATTTCTTTACCAATGTTGTGTTGCTTTTTTCTGTCTTGACTGTTGTCGACACGTTATCCAGTGTTCGTGTGGGCACAAAGGGGCCTCGATGACTGAGATTAATCGTATTCGGCCTGCATTCATCTTCAAGGTCACTGTTAAAATGTTTAACAGTGCAGTATTGCTGTAGCTGTGTGGTGCCAGGGCCAAAGCATTCACAACAGAAGCTAATTTCTTGTTACAGTTTGAAATTAGGAGAGTTAAAAAGACAGTATATAGGCAACCTTAACAGATAGTAGTAGACAGTAAATGGTACCCCTCCTAGTAAATACACCTTTGCTATCAATTTCAAAATCCTACGCGACTTCCTTCTCACATAGTTACCAAATTCACAAGATTTTCAGAAAACCTGACCTATGACCTCAGACCTTGAGGTCAAGGTCACTGAGATTCAAATTCATACAGGATGTTTAGTAGATACACCTATGGCATCAATTTGAAAGTCTTTTGTCCAAAATATACAAACTTAGGTGTCCATACAGTCATATTCTCCAGCATACCTTTATAATATTGTGCTTCTGGTTCCAAACATGGTAGCATAGCCAGCTTGCTTCAAATTGCACTTAATAATGTGTTGTTTTTTGCTGTTTTATGTTGTCTGGTCAAAGTGGAAGATTCACATCTAAAGCAAAGCTGAACCGAGCTGCTCAGGAAGCTGCTCTCTGCTCCACCAGAGATACGACACAACAGGCTAGGCTAAAGGCCCGCCCCTACAAACCTGCCTTTGCTTGTCACCTTGTGGCCAACTCCTAGTCGCTTGATCACAAGATAGACGAGTTGAGAGTGCAGGTTACTCTGTGATAATAATAATAGCTGAAGTCAGGCATGCCAGATTGGGCTGGTGAGCTAGCAAGCTACACCGTCCAAAGTGAACCAGACGTTTAGCTCTGGTAAGAGAAGAGGTGGAGGAGTCTGCTTTTATATCAACACCAGCTGGTACACCGACGCAAGAGTCATCAATACACGTTGTTCACAAGATATAAAGTATCTAATGTGATGTTGAATTGCCAACCTTTTAACTTTAGGGAGTTTGCATCATGTAACTTTCCCACTAGGCAAGAAGAACATTCTCCACCAAATCTACACTAACTTTTCGGATTCCTACAAAGCTGCCCTAATGCACATTTTAAACTTTCATATCAACCTAAAAGTCTCTTGCCTCTTACCCCAGTATCTGCAGACACAAGCCATCTATGAAAACAGTTCAGGTACCCGCTAAGGGAACCATCTCAGCACCGCAGGACTGCTTCAGTGTCGCACAATAGAGTATATGTGCTGAGGGTGCAGGTCTACTTCAGCAGTCCTCTCTTATACAAACCCTTGTATTGTGAATGTCACTACAACAAAGACATTAGAAGTGTTTCGTAATCAGAAACAATGGCTTAATAGTAAAGTTCGAGCTCAACTTAAAGAACAGGGCTCTGCTTTTAAGGTTAACCTGTGAAGAAAATCGATGGAGCTTTTCTATCACTCAGTTGTGGCAAGTGCAATGCACTTTGCTGTGGTCTGCTGGGAAAGCAGCATCGGTGCTGGTAACACCAACAGACTGAATAAACTGATTAGGAAGGCTGGCTCTGTGACTGGCTGTAAGCTGGACACTTTTAAAGCTGTGGTGGAGAACAAACTGTTACCCATCATGGATAATCCCGACCACGCTCTGCACCACTTACTGGAAAGGCAGCAGAGGATATTCTCTAACAGAGAATAATACAATGAATCAAACTGGCAGCACGTCATGTGCGAGTATTTTACTGTAATTTAACAGTGTCAAAAAGCACAATTTTTGTCAGGTTAGTAATTGATGTTTTTTAGCGCTGCTTATATTCAAAAAACCTAAAAAGCTAAGCTAAGTAAAATTTTAAATCATGGCCAACATCAGCTGCTTTGTTCGTAGAATAAATCTAATTCCTTTAATTCAAAACAGTACAAGTAACTGAAAATGAGCAATAATAAAAACATAAATAACCATTTGCAGACAAATAAAAGTATTGGAAGGAAAGATAAAAAGAAACAGTGCCAAATTTAAAGTGGCAAAGATCAAAACCAGTATCTTTACAGAAAAGCAGCTCTAGGTTTATAGCGTTTTAAGAGGTGATTTAAGTTTAGTTCATAATCTTTACGAGGGTGAGAAAAGAGCACAGAATCAAGTTGCCCGGCTTTAATTAAGCATGTTTTATGTGACTTCTTTAAAACCGGGTTTTATAGAAAGGTAATTATATATCAGCTACAAAAGGCATCACCTCAGCTTGTGGGTGCAGAGGGATGGGGTGGTGGATTTTAAATACAGTGCAAATACTGTACGCACACACATACACATACAGTGCTGCCATGACGATACTGAGTGAAACAAAGAAATTATACACTTTTCCACTTTGCGACCATTAGGTGTCAGATAAAAACAGATGGTGAGCAAACAGATGGAAATAGAAAATACATTTCTTTAAAAAGACCAATAAGAAGGAAGATTCACATGAAATACAGAAACAGTCCCGAGGGAGATATCGATTCGGTTTTATCCATTTCCTCAAACTGAGAGCTAAGCTCCAACTAAAAAAAAACAAAAAAAAAAACATACACTGGAACCAGTGGAGGAGAAAATGAGAATCAATGGCCACCTCAAATAAACCCAAGAAATCTTTAAGATAAGGCTCAAGCCTGCAAATTGAAGCTGCAGCACACTTACATGCAACACAGGTAATATTCTTTATTATTCCTCTTCTTTGTTACTTCCTGTTTGCTTTTAAAGCTGTGCACCATGTGACTCTCATGTTTGGATGTGGGATTCTCTAGTGCGGGGATGTCAAACTTATCTTACATCACGGGACAAATACAGCCCACTTATACATGTTAAGTGGGCAAGTTAAAGAGAACCCCCCCCCTTTCTGTCATTGTAAAGAAGTTTAACTGCACAGTGAGTTATATAGATATCTTAATATAAGAAAAAGAAGTGCAATTACAAGAGTCTGTCATTTTTCTACATGATAAAAAAAATGCTACTATCTTGTACTGCTGGTGCAAAGTTGGGATCATATGCTGGCCACCTGAGCAGTTTTACCACGTTCTGTAGTTAAGTTATTTACTAAGTCTCCCCACATTTTAAGTGGTGGTGGGGGGGGGGGGGGGGTGTCTACCCATTTATCAACACAATCGCAACATAAAATTTTAAACAAATCAGAGACATTTAAGCAGAAGGTCCACGTTACTTTGAGAAGGATTTTGAGATTTTTTTCCTCAGTTTTTTCTCTGTGTGTTAGAAGTATTATTTGTCAGAATGTCTGCATAAACCTCGTGTCCCTGCTCTGTCTTCTGTGTTTTCTTCCCTATAATCTGTTACTTTTTGGTTAAAGAGGATGCCATACTGGATGGGAGTTGTCAGAGTTGTACCCAAGATGGTCCTGCTGCTTTTGGCTGCCTTTAATTTTTCCCATCAGCTTTTTTTAAACACCTCTTGGAAGCCTCATTAAAGCACACAACATTTATTAAGTCTACAGCTAGAATGGCTAGATTGGAAATTTGGATTATGAATCTGCTATGAATCTGCTTAATTATTTTAAGAACTGAAGTTATGAAACACACTAACTTCCTCAGAGGCTAAGATGGCCACATCAAAGATTCAGTGTCAAATGACATATTGAAATGCTTACTCTGGATGACGGCAAAAAAAAAAAAAAAACACCTCAGAAGAAAAACAAGACAACCAGAACAGAGCAGAGACAGTACATCACCTGCATACAGAGGAGTTTGCTTCTCTGACTGCTTCAAAAAGGAAAAGAGGATTCAGTTTCTGTAATGAGTAATTTTGCACCTCTTCACCTCATGGACCGGGTGCTTTTCATTATGCTAACTTATGCTTCCTTGTGTCATCTTGCATTCCGAGACCATGAAATCCTTCCCAATGTGGAGGATCTTTAAATGCACCAAGAGGGAAAAAAAAGAAAGAGTGAGAGAGTGCGATGATGCAGAAATGTTACACCTCCACAAGTGGCACACAGTTTGACATGCATAAGGCTGATGCTGTTTAAGCATGCATTTTTCATTTGGCAATTTCAGCTGCTCTGTCGTTGCACCATCCTCACGAGAAAAAACTGTAATCTCACAAAGGACGTCTCACTCTCTTAAATCCTTACCTCCCAAAAAAGACGCATCTTCTCTGAAGATGTGGGTAACTAATCTGGTATTTGCTGCTTAGTAACCCTGCAAACAGCACCAACCACTGGGTAGACCTATGATAGAAGATAAATGAGTGTGGTGTCTCTTAGCCCTTGGCCTTGGTGTAATGAAGAGTTGCACTGGGGTGAGAACAAAATGTGAATTATTCAGAGGGTAGGGGTGCTGTTTTACTTGGTAGCCCTTCCAACTCATCTGGAACAAATGAAGAACCTTGCTAAGTATCTACTGAGGTAGCAAAACATCCACAGACAGGTGCATAGAGGATATACTGCTGAATGGAAAATGGGACTGAATCAGACACTGAGACAGAATAGATGAGCAAATCTCAAAAAGGGAGAGATAGGAACAGAGAAGCAAGATAAGACCATCATTCTGTTGGAACCAACTATTTTCCTCTGAGTCGAAACAGCACTTGACATTTGGCCAGCAGCAGAAGCAATCACAGCAGACCGCAGGAGAAATATTCAAGTTATTGCTCTGAATCAGTCTTAGTCTTCCTGCAGATAACCCCCGACTTTATCTTGGTGAAAAAAAAAAGGAGCAGGTTTATCCAGAGAACGGCAAAGATGAGCAGTGGTCCATTCACCTCCATTTGAACCTTGGCTAGCTGAAGCTCAGATACCACATGCTGCCACTCACTCTCTCTCTCTCTTTCTCACACACACAGTATTATTATCCTTGTGGGGACCAAAATCCCGGTCCCCACAAGTTTGAAGGCATTTTTGAGACTCAAAATGTGGTTTTAGTGTCAGGGTTACAATTAGCTTATGGTTAGGTTAAGGGTAAGGGTCAGGGTTAAGCATTCATTTTTGATGGTTAGGGTTAGGGTAAGGGTCTAGGGAAAGCATTATGTCAATGAGGTGTCCCCACAAGTTATGAAAACACAACATGTGTATGTGTGCGCGCGCGCAAGGTTACTTGCAAGCCAGAGGACACCTATCTACTCAGTCAGCTGGAAACGCTAAAGGGGTGTAAGAGCTATGAAAGGAAATGTGCCACAAGTAGCTAGGATGGATTCATTTTTCACTATCTCATCAACCAATCCTGTTGGCTCAGCAGCTCGAGCGGGAAGAGCAGCGGCTGATTTTTCACACTCAGGGGAAATCAGAACCTACCTCCAAAAAGACGCCGTAAACTGGCATCTGTTAGAGACACTTTTCTCCAGGGACTTTGCTGACGCACAGCAAATTATATCAAACATTTCAGGTTTCTAATTTTTCAGATTTCTAATGTGTTTGTGTGTGTGTGTGTGTGTGTGTTTTTTTTTAAGGTTAACAGATCATAAACATTATTGGCTACCAGGGTGCAACTAAATGAAGCGAATTAAACAAACACAGTATTGTGCAGCCCCATTTCTAACACTTAAAAAAAATGCAATCCATCCAAAAATTACAACCAGAAAAGCAAACAATTAAACAAGTGCCAACTGGTAAATTGTTGTAAACAAAAACATTGGTGAAGATGTAGTTGGCAGGTAAGATGCTATTTTCTGTAAGAGCATAAGATGAGCCATATATCAGAAAAATGTGTCTGTAAACAGAGAGCAAGACAATGTATGCATAAGCACGCCCATATATAAGTGCTGTGGTCAGGGGGCTTATATTTCCTTCTGCTAATTCAGTTCAATTATATTACTTAGAGCCTATTAAAATCTAATTAGAAATCAGAGTCTGTGGACCCTGTACAGCCCCTAAACACAGGTAAGCAAATTAAGTAGGTACTGATCAGCAAGCAGACTGTGCTGTTCAAACAACGGGAAGCTTGCTTTGCTATTTGATATATGACTCAGTGCCATTTATTTGTTTTTTTTTTAATGATAAAAAGACAGAACAGTCTGACCTGTCACACAGAAGCGGATGACATTATTAAAACAGATACGGCACAACAGTCAGGTCACAGCAATTAGCAGCTCTGATCCACTAAAGAAACATTAAATGCTATAGTGCTCCTGATGTAGCTGTTCTCCGAGGGTGAAAAATGTATGCATAAAACATATTCAGTTACTTTTGCTTTCTGAAGTCTAAAATAAAGTTTAAAAAAATAAATTACAATAACCAGAGCAGTATAATGTCACCCTGGCAGATCATAAAATGTGATTGTAGCGGGCGTGGCCTGCGGTGGCATGCAGGTGCATCCACCCTCCCCGCACGCCACCGCAGGCCACGCCCGCTACAGTGATGACTCACAAAATTGCTGATATTACACCGGCCAAGGTGGTTTCAGAAAAAAAAAGAGGGGGGGCAGAAGGATTTGTCCTTACTGCTTGCTGCCCACAAACGCATACAGTACAACACGCTGCTGACGAGACCAGCACACACACACAAAGCACTTTCACATCAAAAACATTCCACATCAGTGTGAGTCAGACAAATAACCCACAACAATAACACACACAGCTAATACCCACCAGAGAAGAACCGCAGCCAAGAAATAACAACTGCCACAACAACAGCTAGACTGAAATTAAACTACACAAAACCCCCATTTTCTTGCTGCTGTACAGGTTATATTATGCATACCTGCAGTCATACGTGTTAAAAATAATTTTAAAACAGGGCCTAAAAGTGGATCATGGCACCAAAAAAAACTCCTTAGACACTAAGTAGAAACAATAAAGCATGTCTGTTAAACACAATGGAACCATTCAGCTGCCCGAAAAACTCAAAGCTGCGTTGCACCAGTTAAGCAATTTCTGGATTTTTCCTCAACAGAGACAAGTCGGGGTCATTAGTTCAGTCTGGGGAAACCTGCTTCATTAGAGAAACAATAATAAAACAACACTCTGCTGTATTTGGAGGAGGACAGTTTAATAGATGTGGGTGTTAACTTAAATCCGAGTTGAAGCTGTGAAAGGAAAAGACCTCAGGCCTCAAAGTCGATGTCAGAAGGCTCATCTGCCCCCCCCCCTCCCCCCTCCAGTGCAGCTTTAATAGAGGAGACAGCAGTGCAGCTCAGAGGGACTGTCCTGCAACAGAGGGCAATATCCTCTCTTACTGCATGCGCTCTGAAATCCAATTACACCAATTTATTGATCCTCATGAATAAGAAGCCGCTTGGACCAAACAGACCTTGCTGTCTTTCATCTCGGCTCAAAAATAATACATTTTGAAGCTGTCCTTTTATATATCTACAAAGCTCATCTTTATCCCCTTGCCTCTCTCTAGACAGGCAGCCAAGAGGATGAAGACGAGAGGAAATAGAGGTCATTCTGTCCCCGACAGAGCGACAGCCTCCCAGTGCGACTCCTGTGAACCCGTCCCTACCTGCCTGCCACGTCAACTGGAGATAAAAAGAAACCCCTGAAAAAGAAATGAGAAGAAAGATGCCAAAGCCATTGCCTGTATGACACATAGCATTTGACCTAATGGTTGAAAAGGCCAAGAAAAGACGAAAAAAGTTTTTTCTCTCTCTCTCTCTTCCACAGAAGCTCAATGTGTTCAATGTGCAATAATAACAGCTGCACAATAAAACAGGAGCACATGGTTTGAATAAAGCTTCAAACAATCACAAGATCGCTAATAAAAAGACGTCAGTGGTTACTGCTCACTTCTCCGAACACAACTTCATTACTAAACCATTCACAATTTTACTGACTAATTAAAGCTGCTGATGCAAAATATCACCCTCTGCTATTCGGCAAGCAATCACATCAAGACGAAAAAGGAGGGTTCAATTCAATTCAATTCAGTTTTATTTATATAGCACCAGATCACAACAACAGTCATCTCAAGGCGCTTTATATTGTACAATAATACATACAGAAAAACCCCAACAATCATATGACCCCCTATGAGCAAGCACTTTGGCGACAGTGGGAAGGAAAAACTCCCTTTTAACAGGAAGAAACCTCCGGCAGAACTAGGCTCAGGGAGGGGCGGCCATCTGCTGCGACCGGTTGAGGTAAGAGAAGAAAAGAACGGGATAAAGGGTGAACCAATATAAAGCACAGTGGGCAACAACTTCACATATAATTAAGACTTACCCAAAGAGCGCCATGTGCTTTGGTCAACACACACACAAAGAAGCTGGGATAAAGGAGAGCCTTTCAACTGGTGAGACAGACTTGCCACAGCTGCATTTGAAATGAGTTTTGAGGAGACAGCAGTGCAGCTGGAGATACAGAGGAGATACAGTAATTGCCCTATCCATACAAGGACTTGCCAGTGACTTTAATGAAGTGGATCCTTCCCAACACCAAGAGAAAATTACCTGTAAGAGTCACCAGCGGTTGAAACTCCAGCCATCGTCTCGCTGTTGACACAGCAACAGTGGTGGATTGCTATCTATGATAATTTCCCAGTCTGTCTCCCTTGGGTGTGCTTGTGCTGTTTGTTAAGTAGATCCAAGCCTATGCTCCCCTGAGCTGCCTGCTGCTACATAATGAGCCTCTCCAGCTGGATGACCATTGAGTCGGTGGAGGCCAGAGGTTGAGCAGCTCACCTCCTCTAATTGAATCGCACAGAAGCACACTCTCACCCCTCAGATGCAGTCCAGTGAGGTTGCAAATGGAAGCTAGTACAGATTTATTTTCATATGATATCAGTTTTCCAGAAAGCTCTGTAGTGTGGAACTCAGTTAAAGCTAATATCTGACAAAGTACCCCCCCCCCCCTTCCTGATTTTTTTTTTTTTTTA
>VUQR01031205.1:35187-50446 GCA_015108515.1 Hemichromis elongatus | reverse complement strand
ATTATTCCTAATCACCAGCAGGGGGTGACTCCATGGCTATGAGAAAAATGACACTGCTTTTCTATTGACTTAATCCCTACTCCAAAAAATTATATATATATAAAATTATATATATCTATATATATATATATATATATATATATATATATAATTTTATATATATATATATATATATATAATCTATCATATATATAATTATATAAATTATATAATTATATAAATACACTCTCAGTTCTGCTTGACTTTACTACTTGATCATAGCAGTAACAAATACTGAAAAACTGAGCAGGTTTCTGTTTCAACAGAAAACATCAGCATTCAAAGACACAACTACATTCACTTAGATCTCCAAAGTCAAGAAAAGAGAAAAAAGAAGGGGAACATACATTATATCTCAACACCGAAGTGCTTAAACATGACTAGGAGTCTGTTTTGTTTTTTTTTCAACCTAGCATATTTCCCAATTATGAGGTTACTGCTGTGCCAGGTGTCTTACCAACTTTGCATTTCTTCACATCTAAATTCTGACAAAACACACTTTCTCACCTGAAAACTAATTATGCTGATGTCAGTTGTGCATTAAACCCTTTTTAGTCCTTAAATTAGCAGCTGGAATATCAATCTATCATCTCTGGAACAAATTACAGCAGCAGTGGTGGCCTATTAGGACAAGTTATCTTTCTTACGTCCATGTTACTTTTGATGTAGAGAGAAGATGAATACACTATGATTATATGGCCAATATTGTATAGCCACAAGGGAAGGCAATTATTAGGCCTTCTTTTTATAGTGAGTGGTGTCAAGGACAGGGATGAAGCAGCATTTATGAGTGAGAGTGTCTGCATCTGAAGCTTAGTGACGCATATACTTGATGTCTGCAAACACACATTCAGTTCATTATTACTTTCACTAATAATTTATAACAACATGCATGCACGCAAATACATGTGCATGTTATGTTCAAATTTAGGCTTCCCATACGGAGTCACTACTCTGCAGCATCACTAACATACTAAAGTCGATACCACAGGTGTGGTGCACACAGATGAAAAGACAAAAAGAAAAACCTGCATTCACCGACACAAAACTGTCATAGTGGTTCAAAGCTCCACAATCCGTTCAGTGTTCTCGGTGAAGATGGGATACAGGCTGGACTGAATAAAAGTGATCTGCATGTTTTTACTTCTTTGGTCAAAGTTGCCTTTACACTAATAGCTATCATACTATGTAGTGCATGACTACCAAACAACTAACACTTCATCTGCAGAAATCAGACATTCTGTTTCATATAGACTTGAATACGGTTACTATAATGGCATGATTCAGAGTAAGAATATTATCATAAATACAGCAGATCCAACTCTACAGACACACTTAAAAAGTAGCTTGTCAGTTAGAGTAGCTATGTATAACCCAAACCTGTTCTGAACACCTGCAAATATCAAATACAGAAAACTTGCAATTCACACAAAACTTGCAATTATTGGGATAAAAGTAAGTTCCTCCAGTTTAATTTGTTTTTGCAACCAAAGCAGCCAAAACCTGCTGACTTCACATAAAGCACAGGTTTAAGGTAGCTCAGCATTGGCTTCAGCCAATCCTTCGAGCTCCAGTCATTCTAGCCTACTGGCCTACAGTCCTGAGAGACTGATGGTTACTCCATGCTAACTGCCAGTTGCTTAGGAAAAATGTATATTCCCCAACTGCTTGGTGAGTAGTTGCATGTGGTTGGTTGATGTCAATGGCAGAAATTAGTCAGAAACAGGTGATTAACGCTGCAGCACTGAAAACATCCGTGCTTTACACATTACACAGAGAACTAACATTTTGTTACACTGTTATGCTGATGACGCACAGCTCTATCTCCCAGTTAAATTTACTAACCTCTTTTCAACTAACCTCTGCAACCTTAAAAACTGTCTACAAACCATCAGAAACTCTTATCATTAATTCAGACAAGCTGCATCCAAACATTAAGTTTCCCCTTGGTCCCGTATCCGTCCAGGTAAAATCCACATACGAGCTACACTATTTCATTTTATTTATATAAAAGTATTCAAAGTATAATATGTAATATGAGTCAAAAAATATAATAACCTAATACACAACAGAAAGTCAGGTGACTAGAAGAAATACATATTTTAGTAAGTGTAATTTATGAACGATAGCATCTTTCTGTGTTTGAAACCATTAAAAACATTGTAACATTTCATTAAAAAAATATTGAAATTTTATGTTATACCACAACTGCATCCGCTCTGAGGCTTCTCTTTCTATTCGAAGTCACAAAAATAGAGGATTTGTTACTAGTGACACATTTTGACTGACACAACAATGGGGTGTACCAGTGTAATATTGTCAGATTACTAGAGCAAACATGTTCAGGCTGACACTCTGAGGGCACAGAGAATCACTTCAGACGGAAAATAGGTCACACTGATGCATCTCTCAGGAGAACAGAGTACAACCCCTCCATTTTCATGCATTTTCACCAAGATACACCATGTGCATCCCTCATGTCTTTAAGAAAACTGCAAACACGCGGATGCTAGATCATCCTAAATAAATGGGAGCATACAGAAAAACGACTCATCCTGCACTGTGCTGCAAAGCACTTGGCAATGCCGCTGCTGTCTGTCACCTCGGAGAGTCAGCAGAGGAGGGGCGAGCTGAGGACAAGGCCCTGCTGGAGCGCTAAAAGGGCAGGTGCAGCCAAGCGCTAAATGAACTGCTTGTTTTAGACACTCTCCATTGCATCAGCTTTTTGTGACAGCTTGAGGAAAGTGCATTGAGGATGACTTTGTTGAAACTACTTTTTGGACAGAAGCTAAATACATTGGACTGACTTTGCAGATCAGTCAGTTTATATGTGTGATGCATCTTTGAATGGGAATATAAGCTGTGCTGGAAAATTAGAGAGACAGCTCACTGTTTTGTAAGTGTGTAACTTTGGTCATTTGTCTTCTTACAGCCATTTGTAAGCAGAAACAGACGTGTTCAAGGTGTTTCTTGCTACCTGGGATATGACCCTATCTGTCAAGATGACATCAAGAGTTGCCAAGAGAGAGAAAAGAGAAGCAATAAAAACTGTGGCACCAGATTTAGTTTGGGATAGATACAGTGAATACTGCATGTCAAGACAACATTTTTAACAGCTCCACATGATCAGATCTGTCATTAGAGATGAATTTGTAAGAATATTGATTCAACCTAAAATCTACAATGGAAAGAGAAGGGTACGTGTTTAGGCAAGGCATAAGGCAACGGCAGAAATGGTATCAGAAACACTCGGAGAAGAAAATGCATATAACTCAGTAAATATGAGGCCTTGCCGTGCTAAATTCAAACAATTAATTTGTTACTTGTGTTGCATGAGTTCTTCAATTATCTGAATGATTGAGAGAAATAAATAAATGATCAAATGTGCACTCGTCCTAGCACTTGTGCTTCAATCAGCTGAATTCAGTTCATTTGCAGGGAAGATAAAAATAGTAGAGCAGTCTGCAACTTTTGAGGAGTGGAGATATAAAAATTGCTTCCATTTTTGCAGCGCTAAAAGGGAAGATTGACTCTTTGCAATCATCTGCAAGGGAACCTTAACACAAAGCTACTAGTAAAAATCCCACAACAATGTTAAAGCTAAATGAATGCCAAATCTAGAGAGGCGTGATAAACAGCCAGGCTTGTAGCCTCAGTTTCTACCTCTGCCTGCTTCTACAAGAATCACCAGTGCTGCAATAAGTTTTACTTACCTCAGCCTTTTATTGCTAACCGGTAATAGTGAGACAATGCATCTCGGAAAATGTTGCAGAGTAATACAAAAGTAATGGGACAAGAAGTAAATCAGTAACATAATGTTGCAAAAAGTAACAAATTCAGTCCACTGCATTACAACACTAGATAGTAATGTAGTATTAATCTTAAAATGCCATCACTTTTTTATATTAAAACAGCACTCTTCACTAACAAAACAAACCTCCTTTGGGGAGAGATGATTTGTGATATTAATTCAATAATTTAACACAAAGGAAGTGCAATAAAAACCGCTGACAGAGGGTAATTAAGATTAAGGACTTTAGCTGGTTCAGCAACGACTCACCCCACATTAACGCTAAATGCCACTTTGGGAGCAGCGAATGGAGCAACACTGACAAAAAAATAAATTAAAAAAAACTACATAATTTTTAACCATTCTGTCATTTTCAACTATTTCCATTGCTGCCATTTATAAACCCTGTCTTTCTTTGACATGTCAAAGTAGATAAAGCAAGAAAATTAAAGATGTGCAAATTCAATTAACCTTCTTCAGTCCCACGGTCCTGGTACAGCATGCTGGCTCACTGTCACGGGGGTATTTGAATTTTATTTTACTTGTAAACTGTGATTTTACTGCTACTTAAAAAAAACATCATATTTCTACTTTTAAAATAAAAGGAAAGAGAGGGCTTAAAAAGCATGGCCTGTTTTCCCACGGCTCAGCTGGTCCAAAGCAGCCATGCATGGTCAATATGGCACCAAATGTTAACTCTGCCAAAGAGTTTTCTAACATCAAAACCGTGGGAGCATTAAAATCCCAACTGAGCTCTCAATCCCTCCTGTTTGACATCTACCTGTTGTGTCACATCTATCACTAACAGGCCAATTACCACTTTATGCAGAGCAAGACAAGAGGATGCAAAGACCAGAGGCATTAAACATGAAGTGTTAAAATAAAAACAGGTGCTGATTAAATCTGCCTGGGTTATTGTGGATGTGACTAAGTGTTGAGAACTACTGTAACATGAGCACTAAGTGTGATTTTTGGCAGAGTGATCTTCATTTTTCTTTGAATGAACGCCTCACCATAGCAGACTCATTCATTAAATATGTGGGGGAGTGTCTCCCAAGTCACCCAGGTGTCCCCAAGTGTTGCTGTCAACAGGTGACAATCAGCACAACAACAACAACAACAACTACAAAGCAACACAAACAGCTGCACTGAGAAACAGCTCCCTGTACCTGCACACTAAACTCCGAGTAGCAGCCAACTAAGGATTTTTCCAGCTTACATTCCTGGGGATTAAAGTTCTTTTCCTTCTTGCAGTGGCTCAGACTCAAAAATGTGACTTTAGTTGTTTTTTGATGGCTTACTCTGGTTTATCCGAAGCGTCTTAGTTTCTCAATTTAAAGAGATGAGTCACACCGTGCGTTGCCTGGACGTGCTTTTAGTTTCCAGCACTTGTGATGATGCAAATTCACCTGCACCTCGCCGGCTAAAAATACCGCATTTTCCCCCCTCTCATTTAAAACCAGCACCTATACTCATCTCACTCGGGCTGCCACGTTAGCTGCGATCGCATGATGACATCTGTGCAAAAAAGATCGCCTGTAGCTCTTGCACGAACAGCTGGGCTGGCAGCATTTTCATACTGAGGTATGCAAGAATCGCCGAGCCGTTAGATCGTGCATCTAAATATCAGGCACCTGACCGAGGCTCCTGCCTCTAACGAATGCTCATTAAAACGGGCTAACGTTCACCTCTTCGCCTATTCAATAAGCCGGTGTGGAGAATCACTTACACAGGATCAGTGGGAGCCGAATGACCGCCAGTCACAGTCTTTTTCACGTTATTCCAGATAATGAGAGAAAGACGCGGAGGGGATGCGCGTCTGCAAGTGCAAACTTCCGCGACACCTGTCCGTATCCCAGATACTTTTCCTCTCCTGCCCCTCGGTTACTCAGCTTATTGTGTATCCACCCCCCATCACCACCACCCCCAAAGCAGCGGACGTAGGAACCGCTGAATGGGCGATCACGAGGTTTGTATTACACGGAGGAGGGAGGGAGGCAGAGAGGGGAGGACGCACAGCGAGGGAGGTAAAGGATTGGCACTCAAACCTTGATTCTTCAGTGGTGGCGCACAGCGTGGACTCATATTTAGGGAGGATATTTTCGAGGTTGGAGAGAAACTAGTTGAGTCTGTTTCCGCGCTTTGCTGACGTAACATCACATTTAATTTTTCTGCAGGCACCTGGGCATCCCGAGCTCCAGTGTTGGCTCCTTTGCTCATGCATGGGGAGAGATGGGGGAGGAGGCGCTGTGTTGGCTGACTGCTTCATTCACAAAGCCATTGACTATGCAATTAACCAAAGAGAGGGTGAGGCAGCTTTCCCCAAGCCTCTGACAGACGGATCAGATCATTAGATGACCTCACTCTTGCAATGATCTGGCTTAATTAACTTTCACATAAGTTAGTTAACGCATTAATTAATTTTACAATCCATTTCAAGAAGCGATTTAAATATATAAATTGTTTTTCATAAACAGATGGACTTTAGAAAATCATTCCAATTCCTGCTTATGCATTATTAGTCCTACTTTGTACTCTGCCAAAGCACTAGAGCGCTAAAACCTGCCTGCTTGTTCTCTGTATTAGTGCTCTGTCTTAAAAATGCTGACACTAGTGCCTCACAAAAACAATTTTTGGGCTGCTGCCCTACATGCTTTTTCACAAAATAAAGAGCTCACCTAACTTTGCAATTATGGCCTACTTGGCCTGTATTATAAATCAAGCAGTGCTGATGCTTACTTTTTTCTAAGTGTAATTAGGGATGCTAGATTTACAGCAGATGTTGCCAGGGCTACTTTTCAAAGTCATATTTTATCACACATACGTATATGTAATGGAAAATGGGGGCGCCACCATTGATCTATAGGCATAGACTACTGTACAAAAGTCTTGAGCCACCCTTTTTCATTTTTTGTGAGGAAAAGTGTAAATAGAGGCAGCCATTTATTGAAAAATGGGCGACTACTTTTCTGTGTTAAGAATTCATCAATTCTGGCACAATCGTCAATCGGTTTATTGACAATAAATCAGCCCCAAACCATGAAAGAGCCTCCACTGTGTTTTACAGATGGTTTTAGACGCTCACTGTTGCCCTCCTGGCTTCCTCTGTACATATTGATGAAAATAATGACAAGAAATTTCAAATTTGGATTCATTTCTTCATAAAACCTGTTACCACTGATTTTTAGTCCAGTACTTGAGTAATCTGCGATATCGCAGCCTTAGCTTCTCAGGTTTTTGACAGCCACCATTCCACTAAGAGCATTTCACTGGATCAACTGAAAGTCCAGAGCATCTCTCAGGTCCTTTGTCTGGTCTTTAATGGATTTTCTTTTTTTATTTCATAAGGATGTGACTATCAGATACTGTTTATCAGCTGTAGATAGTTTTTAGACCTTCCACATCTTATTTTGTCTTTTACAGGTAGATTTTTATGGACACACTGAACGCAATGATAAGATATGCCAAGTTTTTGTTAAATAGCTCTTTGAGCCTTGTTGGTGCAAAAAATACTATTTTATGTCTGTCAGACTTTGATAACATTGGAATTTCCTTGAGGTAACTAAAGAAATTAGCAAAAATGACGTGTTTTTGCAACAGGCTACTAGTTACAAAGTTTAAGAAGTTTTTTTGCTAAGTTGTCTTTTACATGTAGAGACAACAGTGTTTAATTCGGTGAGTTAGGTGCATTTTTGATGCTTAAATGATTCATAGATCAGTGTTAAGTGGCTTAACAAACAAAAAAAAATCATTCTTCGGAAAATGGTGAGGTACAAGGATTGGTCCGAGCATGAGTGAAAAAGCAGCCAATGTCCAAAGAAGGACAGAAATCTTCAGAAATCCTGGAGAAATATTCCCCAAGCCCTGCTGCATTGGCAAGTCTCTCTTTAATTATATTTATTCAGACTTTAAAATGGGTTGTGAATGTCAAAGTTTTATGTTTTTTGCATATTCACATGCAACTAAAGACCTGAACCGGAACCAAAGTCACAAAGTGTATAACTTAGAAAAATACTCTTCTAATGTTAAAAGAATTTTTTCTTTTGTTTGTTTGAATTTGTTCTGATTAGAAGCTCAATAATTTAAAAAAATAATTTCCAGGCTAAAAAGGAGGCAGACATCCCAGCTCAATGTTCAAAGCCTGTGGTAGTGTAGCAATGCATTAGTCCACATGGCGTCTGCAAAGGACTAAATAATGCTAAACACTATATACAGTTGTTGTACAGATTATGTCTTTTGCAGAGAAAGTCTTTTGGCACATTGCGAGCAGGAAATGTTGAGCAGCTGAAATCCAATTAAAAGCAAGAATGCAAAAATGTATTATTTTTATAACAGCAGCTACTGTTCTTCTCACCTCAGCTCACAAATGCTCACAGATGATGCTAAAACAAAAATAAAAAATAAAAATGCCCCAGGTTTTTTGAAACGTGTCGTTGGCGTCAAAATAATTCTGACCTTAAACTGAAAATGTCATTAATGTCAGTTATTCTTTTGTTAACTTCAAACTTATTACATACCTTCTTTTTTTAAATAGATATTACCACAGATAAAATTATAGTAAACAAAACATCATTAAACCAAATAAAGTGCATCACTGCACCACCTCAGCATATAAATAAATGGACTTAGCAATTATTTCTAGATGGTCACAGTTGGGGATTATTCATTTCACTTCTTTAACTAGAGTAAATATGACTGCATGCCTGATATTCAGCGGTGCACTTTAAACCAAGCGTGCTTGTTATGGTTCAGTGCTTATTGCTTGGAGATTGCTTTAAATAACTTGTCTGGCTTGTTAAACTGCGGTTTTACTTGATTTGTCTGCAAGCTTTAATTACAGCATGGGAAGCAAACGTGTCTAACAAATATATTGAAACATTCTACCTGTGCACTATTATAACAAAGGCGAGGTAGGGGGTGCTAAATTGACCGCGTTTAGAAGTTCAGCAGGATGGCCAATTCACTGCATAACATAAACCTCAATTATCTTGTAATGGGGATGCAAGAGTCAGTTAGTATGCATATCACAGGAATTAAACTAGACTGAAAACAGTGAAGGAAGGAGGATGAAGCATGGGGACTCCCAGTAATATTCCAGTCTAATATTGTGGGTCACTTAGTAAGGAGCTCCAGTGTGAAGCTGAGGGTTTCACGTGCAAAATTCTCTGGTCGTAAGCACATGTAAAAAGCTTATTAAAAGCTTTACACTTTGGTAATTCTTATGTACATGCTTCATGCTTTGCCGCTCACTCACTCGCTATATGACCCTGGATTTACCTCAAATCTGAGGTGAGCAAAACTGTTGAGCCTGGGGTGTTTTAATTTGTTAAAATATCCTGTTGAGGGCTGCCATAAGCTCATCAAGTTCACAAGTGGGAACTGTGGGAATGTTCGTGCAGTCATCTTCTACAGGAGCTGTGTGAACATGCAGCCAATCAGGCAATGCACATAGGCCTCAAAGCCTGCTGAGGAGTTATGGCTAAAGTGGAGTGACGAGGATGGCAAAGCACACCCCCTCTATCCGTATCACATGCTGAAGTTACAGCGTTCATGTGTGCACAAACGCAGCTGTGTGTGTGTGCGTGCAGTATTATTTGCTGTGACAGTCATTGTCTTTATGTGTTTAGAAGGAGATTATAGCTCCACATTCTCAGCGATGGCATTTGAGGTTATTTTCCTCTGAGGGCTTCACTGCACTGTATATGATCTCGTCCGTTGGCAAATGTCACCCTTCAAAACCATATAAATGGTCTATGAATCACAATCCCAGTTTTAGCAGGCAGAGTGAGTTGATCCATGACTGTTTCGTTAGGGAAACTTGTAACTTTTTTGGGGGGAAAACAAAACAATTTGTACTATAAGTGGAAGTTTACAGGCACATAACACCGGTGAGATTCCTACCCACTGGGGAAAAAATGAGTGTGTTAACCATCTTCAGCCACCAGGGGGCCTTCAAAATGTAACCGTGCTCAATTACTATAAGAAAATAATAGTATATATATATATATATATATATATATATATATATAGCCCTGTGGCTTAATAGTCCCACAGGGCTTAAATATGGGACACTCCACCATTTGACCCTAGAACTGAAGAAACTTCTCAGATGAGACGTGAAACGTCTTCAAGCAACGTAAAGAAGTCCAGACGCTTTTTTCTTTCCAAGCTCCTTAGACTACGATGACCTGGATGACTGAGAACCTTCACAGACATCATTCAATTGCATAAAACCACAATACAAGATAAATAACAAACTACAACAAAAACACAGACATTAGCCCAAGAAAGATATGCATATAACTGCCTTCAAAACTATGACTAATTGTGAAACATTGAATATAATTTATTAAAATGACTGCAGCTCAGCTTTACATTTAAACCAACCTTTGACCTGTATTTTGAAAGATTTAATAGAAAGTAAAAGATGTAATTAATTTAATAACACGCCTTTATGGAGAATGCCGAATGTATGAATTTAGATCTGCGAGGTTGTATTTTACAGCCTGCACAATTTCACATGTGCTTGGTTAAAAATGACGTCTGTGCATCCAGGAAGGCAGCAGGTGCGTCAGATGCACTTACCTAAGAGAAAACTGCTTTTGCACCTGCGACACCCACCAGTCAGAATATCCTCAGTGATCCATATATTGACCTAAGCTGGTCTCTGTGTCCTCCGGGTAACAGAAGAAATATCCTGCTCCTGTTGACTTTACTCTTTGAAATGTCTCTCCCGGGGAAGCTTTTCCATTTGGGACCACTCGTACAGTAAATTACTCTCAATACTTGCCACCAAACATTCTGGTTTCTTCTTCCATGAGACATTTCAGAGGTTATTTAGAAGCTGAACAGAAAAGCAGCCTCACAATAACTTTGACAGGAGACTGTTTAAAAAATCCACTTCCCTCCAATCTGACTGTGCTGGAAGATCAGAATATATGTAAGTTGTGCTTTAATCTGGCTGTTTATTCAAGAGCAGGACCTTTGCACAGCAATGATGTATGAATGTGCACTTTATGTTTGCAAAAAAATGGGGAGCATGACGTTGCAGGAGAATATCTCTTGAGGAGGAGATTAGAAAGATGTTGCACACCAGTGAGTAAGATGCTTCTCAATCCAAGGAATATAATTATTCAAAGCATTTAGGGGCTGTAATTGCTTAATGTATCTAAGTGTTAAAGGGCCTAAAATACTACAAACCTCAGAGTATTGGCTCAAAGCTCCTGTATAACATTTTATGTGTTAAACCTTTTGCAGTCTAGCTCCAAAAAGGAACAAAATATCCGCCTTCTCTCAATGCTTTGGCTCACTTTACTTCCTTTCCAACATATAGTGTCTTGCATTAGTCAGTGACAAGGTGGAGGTGAAGCCTCTGCCTACTCAGCATGACTAATTGCCCATAAGTGGCCATTTCAGTGCTGGAAACAAAGCATCACAAACAGCAAACAAACACTGTGAGTCACTCTGTGCATTGTGGTTATGCATTTTGTGGATTAAATGGAAGAAAACGTATTTAATCTTGTAAAGAACAGACAAAATGTGAGCTTTTTTAACATTTGATATCTTTACAACTGATAAACAGATAAATGAATATGGCATTTTTTGTAGTTGATGAATACTTCTTTTTTGTTAGAATTCCCCAGAGTGACAGAAGGGAGTCATTTCCCCTGTTACAGCTAATAAAGCACTAATTGCCCTCTGGGTTTGGACGTGAGTTATGAGCGGGAGCTGAGGTAAATCACTTTCATAATGGAAAACAACAGCCTTCCCTTCTGGTTACACTATGCACAACTCAACCAGTTAGCCAGTTAGCAGTAAAAAACCTTCAGAGGCGATAAAGAGGTTGATTTTGAAGACAAGTTAGCAGAAATGCAACCCAACTGAACGTGGAAGGTTGTGGAAATTAACATTTTTTTGGTAGTTTTATAACTCACATGGCAAAATGATTTAGATTCAAACTCATACTTTAACACATACCTTTTAGCCTCTGCTAACCCCAGACTAATTCTTTTTCCTTCTACTGTTTAAAAACCGCAACATATTTACAGTCTGGTCAGTCTGCTCGCAGACTCTATTAGTCACACAGCACAGAAGCCTGCTAGCTCCCCTCCTTTCCTGTGTTTATTTCACAAATGTGCATGAGTGAGAGTAAATTTGCCAGCCACTCCACTTCCCAGTTTGCTTGCCAGCAGTTTTCTCCAGCCAAGTTGAGCCACAGCTGTTTACAAAGAAGGTGTTTCTGTTGCTACAGCCAGCCAGCCTTGGATCATAGGTTAGTAGCACTTATTAATGCATGCAGTACATGTAACACCGACAAATCAGCTTCAGCGTGGCTCATGATTATTTTCAACAGTCATGCACCCATAGCAACAATGAAATGTAAATGAATCAGTTATGTAGTTTCATCTCATTTTGTGTTTTAGCCCAGAGATACAAAACATTTCATAAATCCGAGCTTTGTTATGCAAAACAAACCTGAAAAGACACTGTTAGCTTTTATTTGTATTTTTCCTGTCTTTTATTTCGACATTTTTCAGCCCACGTTAGTGGTTTTGCATTCCACAGCTTTAATGTCTCGGTTTGCTCTCACCACTCGGATCAATGAATCTTTTACAGACCACCTATAATATGAAGTGCTCTCTGAGTAACACTACTCACATTGTGCATCTGTCACATCCCATCCACATTTTTTATTTTCAGTTTCAGGAATATTCTCAGGAGAATAGAGGAGGAATAGTAGTATGAGTGAACTGTGGCACATATGACTGTATGGTAGACAATAGGATTCTTCATGATGGCAGTATTCAGATCATCTGTGTAACAAATTGAAAGATTATACTATTACGGTCCAATTACAAGCAACAAGTGACTGAATTGGCCTTTGTTTTACCTTCTCTGACAGCCTTGGTTGAAGCATTGACCAGGTACAGACTCCAGCTTTATTGAATGTGTTGTGAAACAATATTATGGGAATATTATTATTCTTTTCTTCTCTCACCCCAACCGGTCGCAGCAGATGGCCGCCCCTCCCTGAGCCTGGTTCTGCCGGAGGTTTCTTCCTGTTAAAAGGGAGTTTTTCCTTCCCATCGTCGCCAAAGTGCTTGCTCATAGGGGGTCATATGATTGTTGGGTTTTCTCTGTATGTACTAAGCGCCTTGAGGCGACTGTTGTTGTGATCTGGCGCTATATAAATAAAATTGAATTGAATTGAATTGAATTACACAGCACTGACCTGAACTTGCAGGGGAATAACAGTTAAGCATACCACCTTAACCAAAAACTAAGCTAATACTGTTTAATTAATAACAAAAACAGAAATCATACACGTGTGTGACTTGTGATAAAAACACAACGGTAGGAGCCCCTTTGTGATGCCATCCTTGTGTTTGCTGCCTAAAAACTGGTACGCGTCCAGGTAGGTAAAATGTCTGCTGAAACCTGTGTGGAACAGTCTGGTTGTCACTGTTTATCTGGTTGTACCCATATCAGACTGTTAAGCTTCCAAAACCACATCCAGAAAAAGACCTGTTCTTTAGGGATCCATTTTTATGTAATGAAGATGCACTGTGACACTAATTGCTCTTTGATTATAATGGGTAGCCTAGTGTCTGTAGAACTCTGTGCATGAGTGTGCAGCTGGAGAGGCTAGTGGAGTGGTTAGCATGTGAAACCGAAGCCCATCTACACCTTGCCTTGTCTGCTCTCTCCTCTCCTCAAAGGCTTCAGCCCTCAGTGGCATTTGTGTGAATCCAACTTCTTGCCGCCATGGTAACCAGAGCAGAGAGAGGATTGGATATAAATGAGAGAAAGTGAGAGGGCATGACCCGAACATCACACAGTCTCCCATGATGCTGTGTTTAGTATTCTGGCTGAATGAGCAGTGCTCACTCTGCTACAGTAATAACTGGACAATTTGGGTTTAATTATCACCTTCCTACTTACTTTATTGTTTTAATAAGATACAACACTGATTATAGTATGACTATGTTTTCATGAATCTTATTATCCATCTCGGTCTCTTTTACAAGATGCAAATCATGCAGAATTATGTTGCTGCAGGTTATTTGAATTTACTTTCATAAATCATTTCTGAGCTGATTCCTTGGATTTTCTAGCATGCTTTTGCATGATGGGCAGGATTAGTTCCTGTGTCTCTGCATGATCAAACAATTAAAATGAATGAAGAGCAAAGTGCAAGTAAAAGCAAAAGTAAGACAGATAATTGTAGATATTTGTCTTGTGCCACTTATTTTTTAAGCAAGCGTTGCAGGTGCACAGACTTTGAGTGCAAGCAAATAATGATGTAGGAATGCAAGATGAGCACAATGAATTCTCATTTCTGTGTGAAGGGACTGAACCAGAGTCTTTTGACTGAGCTAAACTCGTACTGTAGAGTGGTTTGTGCTTTTCATGGAGAGGGGAAGCTGTTTTTTTTTGTCATAGTTTGCTGGAATTTGGACCCAAAAGCACACTCTATAGGCAAGTGGGTTTAACATAAAGTTCACCTTTATGGTGAAAAAAACAACAGACTGAAATCCAGAGAAACAGAATATAACCGAATCCAAATACAGGGAACACATGGAGAGGAACGGGAAGGAGACAAAACATGTTGTGACAAATTAAAAGGAAACTGAAGCTAATAAAGAAGCAAAGGACTAACCAGAGGTACAGGAAGTGCTACAAAATATAAGGAACAGAAGACTACCATAACATAACTAGCATAAGAAACACTTAGGGACGAAGACTTGACAAAGAATTATGCGACACACCAGGAAAACAAGAATTTAACCCTTATCCTTATCCTGCCCTGAAATTACAGCAAAATACAGTTGCCCCTCCCCGAGCCTGGTTCTGCTGAAGGTTTGTTCCTGTTAAAACTGACTTTTTCCTTCCCACTGTCACCAAGTGCTTGCTCAAAGAGGGTCATTTGATTGTTGGGATATTCTCTCTATTATTGGAGAGTCTTTACCTTATAATGTGAAGCTCCTTGAGTTGACTGCTCCTGTGATTTTGGTGCTATATAAATAAAATTAAATTGAATAAACTCTACAACATATCTATGTTCAAAGGAAAGTAGATCAGAAAACTAAAACTAAGTAAACCTAATGATAAACCTAAAGTTACAACCATAAGGAAGGTAACCAGGGAATATTTGTTAAATAGAATATAAAACCCAGAGACTCAAATTACTGTAAATACAAGAAATTAAAAAGTTTTCCTTTTCCTTTCATCTCAAAAGTATTGCACTCAGATGTTACACTGGTGGCAAAAGACCTAACAAAAAGGCTACTGTTTAATCAAGGAAGGCACTCCACTAAATTAAGTATTGCTGCCTTCAGTTTTTTGCTAAAAGCCATCTAGGCTGAAACCAGGTCTATAATTTTATTTAATGTGAAAGGGGGGGGGGGGGGGGGGGTTTTGGTTTGTTTA
>VUQR01031205.1:0-35167 GCA_015108515.1 Hemichromis elongatus | reverse complement strand
ATCTTTGTTTGGGGGGGGGGGGGGGGGGGGGGGGGTTCTTTGATTTGATTAATCTGTGTCAGTGTTTTTATTAGTCCACAAAGTTTGAATGAAAAAGTCACATCCTACAATGGATCTTTCTTTTCTCCCCCTGTGCTGTGGTGGTGGATTCTCAGGTTAAACATGGCCAAAGTTTAAAATAAAGAGTTCATTATATACAAGTAGCCTCGGTGAACCGAAAGCTCTATGTGCTTTTTTTTTAGTTATTTATTCAAGCCTGAACCACTTGGATAAACAACAATTATTTTGAACCGTGAATCATGCAAAGCTATTCTCAAATAGTCCATTAATAAAAATGTGGAATTGAAAACAAGCAAAAGAGCCCCTCTCGTGTGTGTCATACTTACGCTTAGAGGTTGGCATGAGCTAAGTGTGTCATTATTCAAAAATATGACTTGGATTTAAAAAGCATCTCCCTCCTGTTTCACAAATTTTATGGATTACTTCCTCTTAAAACTTGTCATGTCTTATATTTTCTGACTTTCTGACTATGACAACCAAATATAAAGTGGCAGCCATAGCTAAAAGAGTGAATTTCTCCTTTGGCCCGCCTGTCAGGGAAGAAAAAGAAAACGGTTGGGGGCTTATCCTGAAAATGTCAGTGCACACATTTACTTGTCAGAATAGTTGCTTACACTAAAGCTAAAAAAAAAAAAATCCCCTTTAAACTAATCAAAACATGCTTTTCAGCATCCTTTTGTTTTTATTTTGTTTCAAAATGCAAATGGCCTATTTTCCTGCTTTTATAGACTAATATCAAAGAGTTTTCTACTAGTTTAAAACCACACAATATATATATTATTTATGTATATGTGTTAAAACATTTAGGATGTCATGTTTCCACAGCCCCAATGACATATCATTTAACCGACTATTCACACAATTAAAATTTTCTGTTCCTGTGAACAGTACCACACAGAGATGGTACAGGTGTGAGATTAAGGGCAAAAACTCTTGCTAACTAATGATAGTCTATTTAAGATTAACTCAAAGAGGTGAGATAAAAGGAAGATCCAGACTGTAATCAGTCTTTGTTCAATGACAAACACACAAATTGCAGCACAGCTGTGTTGTTTTTCCTGAGCCTCATCTTTGGCTTCCTCTACTCTTTCCACATGATAGCACTGAAAGCCTCACTGCTATTCTCTCCCTCACACCTTTCACATAGCTGTTACCAAAGCAGCAGCACAGAGAGAGGGAGGGGAAAAAAGACGACAATGTGCTGTAGAGGAGTATTGATTTGCAAACAGACCTTTAAGGTTGTTCACTTGTACAGAGAGGCGATGGATGGAATATGAGTTGCAGTCTCTCATTTCTCAGCAGAGGTTATAGTTACATGGCCCTGCACTAATTATACACACACCGAGTCCATTCATTAGCGTGCAACACGTATGAGATCTCTTCGTGAGCGACGTATCTGCACAAAGCAGCAGAGACACGCTGCTTTTTGGTGCATGCCTAAATGAAAGCATGGAACAAATAAGCATCATCCCGGTGAGCAAATAGGCTAATTTATTTTTGTGTTAGAGGTTCATCTCATCTGAAGGTGACTTATAGCTTTTGACAATACACCAAGTGAAATCAGTGGTACCTTATGTGACAGAAATCTCTGTTATTTTAATAAAATTTATGACGCAGAAGAAAATATCCAATCAATGAAACTGGTTTTAAAAGCTTTTATCAGGCTACTGATTTTCCTTGAGCTCTGGCAGAAACCTGAAGACCTTGTATGTACTTCATGGCAGCTCAGAAAGCAAGAGGAGGTCTGGGTTTTTTGTGCGTGGGTGTTCACCAGGTGCTCCCGTTTACCGAGCCCCTGCATGGTGGGCTAACTGTTGATTCTAAATTGGTTGTAAGTGTGGATGTGAACCGTTGTTTGTTTTTGTGTTAGCCCTGTGATGGCTTGGCGACCTGCCCAGGGTGTAATCCCACCCACTGTCAGCTGGGATATGCTCCAGTCTCCCCATATGGAGAGTTAGCTTTGGTTTTCCTCTTTCACTGAGACCTGAAACACTGGGGGGAAACACTTACACATTTATTTTCTTGCACAGAGACAAAATATTCAGCTGAAGCCCACAAAGTGTTAGCTTAACTTAGAATAAATACTGAAAACAGGAGGAAATACCTCCTTCAAAGGCAACAAACACAGACGGTCCCTGCCCATAGCTAAGAAAGTTTATCATCTATCATGTTAAATGCTGAGCTTTAAACACAAGGTGAGCGCTTTGCTTTTGTTAACTCTTTATGCTCTGCTCAGCTAACTGCCTCCTGAAATAGGTGCAAATTCATGTAAAACTAGGAAACTTCTTCTTCCTCCACACTTTCCTTTTAGGGGGCACCACAGTCACCACATCTCACCCCATCTCTAGCATCCTCCTGTGTCACACCAATCCTCACTACATCCATGAATCTTCTCTGTCATCTTCTTCTATCCACTATCCCTCTTCTGTCTTGTCTCTATAACACAGTCTCCAGACAAAGTTAACTTTGTTTTGGGGAACAAATCAAAGAAATATACATCCCAGAATACTATATAAATAAATCTTATAGCTCTCATAGTATTAAATCACTCATTACACTAAAATAACTTTAACTTGGCTTAGCCCCATTATGTCAATAATTTTTTGCATTTCAGCAGAAGGAACACTCATTCTAATAACAGTTCACAGCCAAGTCCTACTGCTGTTGACATCATTACAATGCAGAGTTGAACAACATAAACAAAACTATATAGGCAATATTATAAATATCAAAACATGGACAATAAAGTCACTAAAGAAAAATGTTTTATAGCGTTTTTCACAAATGAAGCTGTAAGAGTCGACCTTGCAAAGCATCCATTACCTTATGAGTCACTTCTCTTAATCCAGATGTTGTTACCTAAGTCACATTTTCTGTTTTCACTCATCTGTCATGCTGCTGCCAGTCAGTTTGGTTTCTTACCGTCACTAGCACGAAAACACATTTCTGAAAGTATTTATATCACAAATTACCTGTCGTCAAATCCATGGTTAAAGACACGGGGACACTTTGAGTACAAAATGAGTGTTTTTTTTCCCACAAGGTCCAAGGCTGCTCCCTATAGAGCATCATCCTCAGACACAGTGACAGCAGCTCAAAGCAGAGATACCGATGAATGACACTCCCCATAGGGGAGCAGGGAGAGGGTGGGTTGGGGTTGGAAGCGGTTCTGCATAGCAGTTTTATATACTTAACTTTCTGAGATGTTTTAAAAATAGTTACTTTAAAGCTGAAAGTGCAGAATAAGTAAAAGATCGTGTAGACTCAAATAACTCTCGCCTAATGTCTTTGGCCACATTGAGGTTTATTTGATTTAAACTTATAATCTTCTCAACGTGTTTTCATACACGAAGTCACCTGCTGTTTTAAATTAAAGCGCAAAGTCTGACTCCCATTAGGAATGACAGCAGAATTAATTACTCGGCTTGTCGAGCAACATGACTGGCATGTTTGTCCGCCAGCAGGCTTGTGAGGATTGACTGTCGAAGCAGCGCCGGTTACTTTTCTACCCATCTCTTCTCCTTTTCTTCCTGACTAAACATCGCCTTCATCGATTCACATCATTAGCTCACAGCTGTCTAGCCAGCGGTCTCGCTGAACCTCCCGGGAGAAGGTTCACAACAACAGCTCTTAGGCGGCGTATCTCAGGAAATAAAGGAAAGGGAACTGGAATTCAGAGATGGGGGATGAAAATAAATAACCATGTTTCATTCTCGCCACTTAAACTGTGACTCACTCAGAAATGCTCTCACAATCTTTTTCAAGTTTGCTGAGTGAAAAGCTAAATCTTTCGCTGATACGCAAGTATAAGTGGCATGTGAGCTTGACACGGACTGGGAATAAAATTTATTTGATTTCCATAATTTTCACAGCAGTGCATGTCCTACTGGGAGGCATTTCCTCTATGAACGAGCGCCTGAGGCTTGAAGACTTTAAAGTAGATTCATTCTCTCATTCCCTCTCGTTTCTTTTGCCCATCCTGTTACACACCTTGACAGACTGTACCCTCTCATGTACAGCTTCGCCCCATCATGAGATGCAGTTTTTAAATCTTTTATCTAATAAATTCCTGCAGAGAAATGCCAGACTCTCGAAAATGATTGCCAGTTCCTTTAAAACATACTTTTAAATTAAAAACACTAAGTTCCTGTCTCTGTCTCAAACACTCAAGAAATAAGAACTCCTCCCAAAACCAGGGAAGAAAAAGGTATCATGTTTTTATATCCACATCAGACAGTTGTGATTAAATCTGGTTTGCCAGTGTTTAGTCAACACAAGTCTGGAGGCTGAAAGATGAATTAACGGTGTCTGTGGCTCCTGCATATTTCACTGAAAAGTCTGCTGAGGAGTAATTACTGTAATTCCTAAACGGCTCGCTAAAGTGTTTGGATCCGTGAGGGAACTTTATAAACAGTCACAGGACATATATGTCCTGAAAGGACAAGGAGAGAGAGATGTCTACAGAGCAAGGGGACAAGTTTGCTTCATAATGCAGCATTTCTTCAAACCACTGCTTTTTTATGACTTACGTACAGAAGTCTGACAACACAAGTTTCCTCTCTGCGTTGGTGTTTTTCAACACACATACTTTGGAAGCTTTTGCACTGCAGTTTTAAGTGGAAAATGGCCTTCATACTCCCACTTGGGTTGGGGTAGCTGGTAAGGGTGGGTGTTTTCTTTCTTCTTCTTTTTTTCTTTTTCTTTTCTTTTTTGTTCAAACCAAGGCCCCTCAAGATGTCTGACATGTTTCTGCAGGACCACAGGCCACTGGTTGGCGCACAGCAAAGGCTTGTGGTGGCCTGTTTGTCTGTGTGAAGCTGGCATGGCCTCCTGTTCCCCTGCATCTGTTCCCCATTAGCAGAGCCGAGAGTATAAAGCAGGGAGCTGACAGGAGCTGAGGACAGTCTAGTTCCTGCCTGGATCATGGGGTTTACTGTCTGGCTGTGCGTGCTGTGCCTGCAGGCGAGCCTGCTGTCACACGCCTTCGACTGCTCAGGAGCAAGCCGGGGAGAGCTGTGTGTCAGCGGACAGACCGCAGACGGACAGGTAAGAGACGCACTTCTAATGGATGTGATAGTTAGCAGAAGACAAGGGCATTCATTATGTATCAGTCATCATCTCTGCTGCCGTGACACGACCGGGGTAAGTACAGCCTGTTTGAGTCCATTAAATGCTGTTTGCTGGCTGTTAAACAACATAATAACTAACTTTTAACGCAAATGAAACTGAAAAGAACTAAAATTATTAGGTTCGTGTAAAGTGAGTGTGCTTTAAAAATTGTTAATAAGCCTCTAATGTTGCGTGGATTTGAATCTTTACAATAAAACTGAGTTAAAGTACAAACTAATAAAGGAGTAGCTAACTGGAAACTTTCAAAATATGTGGAGCATGTTTGTTACTGTTTACTAGCATTTTCTTGTATTAAATATGGGGAAGCTTTGGATTATCTCATAAATGGATACATTGTTTTATAAGTTTGCACTTTAAGTAAAAGTTCCATACCTATTTCATTTGTTTCTGCTCAGACACAGCATGATCAGTGTTTATATAATAGTTTGGCCAAAGGAAACCAGTAAGTTTGCTGGAATGTAAGTACATCCAGTCTGGCTCCTTTAGAAAAGAAAAAGGCTGTTGTGGCGATTATAGTGGCCAAATGTGTTTCGAATGGAACAAGACGTGTACAGTCTGACCCTGACCTGTGGAGACATATAATTTTTTTTTTCTTCTAACAGAAACAAACTCTCATTGTAATGGTTTTTACAGCCATAATGACACTCCACCAAAAATATACCCTTCAGTGGAACAAAATTCTTCAGCTCCCCTTTTTTTGGCTTTTCATGTGGCTGCCGCCTGTTAAACTTTAACTTCGTGGTTAGCATTTTGCTGCGGACAGTCCCCATGTTCTGTCCAAAGTAATCACCCTCATCTGGACAATGCATTCGACGGCAGGAGGAGAGAGAGAGCGGGATTCTCACCCACACATGAAAGAGTCTGAGTGGGGATTTCTGTTCCGTGTGAGGTAGTTTGCGCCACATATGTGCTCTTCTGCAGCAATTATTTGTAATGTAATTACAGCACACGCAATTACAGGCTTCATATGTGGTGGAAGCTAACTAATACCAGCAGCAGCATCTTTTTCAGGATATATTTGCTGCATTTGGTTTAGTTTACTTGAGTGTGCCTGTTCTCACCAAAAGGCACTTGTGTTTGTAATGGGATGGTATGCACTAAATGTGTAATTTATTGGACTCGTCAGCGCATAATGTGCGCAACAGCAGACAGCTGAGTGGATTGTGGCAAGGGCTGATGAATATCCTAAACATACGCACTTAAAAAACATAGCACTTTACTTTATGAGGTCATCAAGAGCCAGCGGATAACAGCTGCAGCTTTATTCTGTTTAGATATGCCGCCTTGTTTGGTGATTGGAGTGCTGAAGAATGACTCGTTTTGATGAGCGATAACATAAATTATGATATATTGTTAGATGGGGCAGTATGGCCTGGAGAGTATTTACACACTGTGAAAGTGACTGAAAATATAATCATTGTCATCAGTGGAGAGACTAGCTTTTCACAGAAGCCACAGTAACTGAACAGTACTGAAAATGATAAATAAAGCATGAGTGTTGACTTTCTTTTTTTATCTTCAGTCAGATGATCAGACGCAGCAGAGGGGGCTACCATTACCTGAAGGACTGGTATGTGCCACTTCCTCTTTACTTTCGCATCTTATATCAAATTCTTCAGTTTCCTTTTGAAGGAAACCATCTCTGAGGAGGTCTAAACACGGGGAACCCGCTTTATGGTCACAGGGAGTCTACTGCTGAAACAAGATAAAGAAAAACACATAGTGGTGTAAGAAACTGAGAAAGAGAAGACAAAGACCTGTGGTGAGGAAAGGGGTGGTTGTGACAGGTTCATTTTTCATGTCTCTATGCCAGAATTAGTCACTATGTTTTTGATTGACTGGCCCATTCTAGGGAAAAGTGGTATTTTTGAACATGCTGAGGAAATGTATCTAAGTTTGGCACATATAGCCAAGAATAAAACACCTTAGCCTAGCACATTTTTGAATAAATAAAGAAAATCATAAAAAATAAATAAGAAATCATAAGACAAAATTTACCGCAAAATCTAAGAGAATAAATGTATAAAGTAATAAGATTTCATAACTAAAATTAACTTTAGTTTAACACTAATCTTTCATGTCCATCTATTAAATCACGTCAAAGCCTTCACTACATTTATCTTCCTGTTAAAAGGGAGTTTTTCCTTTCCACTGTAGCTAACTACTTGCTCATAGGGGGTCATGTGATAGTAGGGTTTTCTTTCTGATATTGTAGGTATTTTTACCTTACAATAAAAACCACCTCGAGGTGACTGTGGTTATGAATTGGCTATGGAATTGTTTATGAATTGAAACACGAGTTCGGACAGACATGGATATTAGGACACAAGTTGCAGATCTTATTTTAGAAGGCAAACCATAACTGTGTTAATCAATGCAAATAGCATGACTAGATGATTGGGTTACTGATAGAAATGGTAATATGATGTAACTGTCACAGAGACATCAGGCGGTGAACCTGTAGAAACAAACTCTCTGTGACCTCACAAGAGCATTGCAGCATGTGCATCCCTGCAGGTTCAGGTATAGAAACAAACAATAATGTATGCATATTGCAATTAACCTTCAGCTCCAAAGTGTACAGCTGTTGTGCCACAGCCAATTGTAAAATATTCCATCCTACAATGCTGAAAACAGAGGCAATCAACAAAATGTAGGTCAACAGCAATCACTGTAAGTACTTTAAATGGCATCGCTAATGATTGCGAGGCAAATATTTTGCAGCTAACATAGTCATCTTTGTGTTCAGCGAATTGGAAAAAGAGAAGGAGGTATTATGAGGGAAATGATCTAGTTATTTCCACACTTGTGTAACTTTGTGGTAAATTTGTAACCATGCTGCAGACTGTGCTGCAGGGCGATGACTCCACGAGCCTCTGCCGTTTATTCCCCAAAGTCTTAACTGGCAAAGTGAAACCTGTTGTTTCTCAAAGTGCCAATCTATTTATTTGGAATTTAAGTAGCTTAAAAGCAGTACTTATTTTCTGCAGATCAATGCAGGAAGTGGTTGGACCAGTAGCAATAATAGTGTTGCAGTTTCCTCTTTCCAGTGTTGGCGCTTAACTTTAAGCATTGTCAAAGAACAGAGGCTGAATGTGACCAGGAGCAGGATAAGGAGAAAGAGCCAGACTCACAAACGATCCACTGCACACAAGACTTGACGCACGTTATCACACAGAGAAACAGGAGTTGTTTCCCTCTGTGGTTGTGGTTGTGACTGTCTCATCCTTGTAGGCTTTGTTCAGACGTAAGAGACAGTTGGAGCAGAGAGATCACACCCACCTGAGTCACTCCAGCCTGCCCGGGGCCATCGCTGTCAAAGGCTTTCCTAAAACTCTCATCCAGGTAAACCGCTCTTGTTACTCACAAGGGAGTCAGAGGGAGAGAAAGCCTAATGCGGGGGAGGTGGCGACTGGTGGTGTTAGCCTTAGTGGTGGTGTCAGCTGCCGAATGGTCCAGAGAAGCTTTAGTCATAATGGATCATGTGTATATGCTGGGGAAAAAAAGAAGAAAAGAAACCACCTTTCTTACCAACTCAGTAAAAGTAAAAATGAAAGCATCTGTGTTAGACCAGTGCTTAACTGAAGACGAGACAGCTGTGAGATGGTCACAGCACAAGCGTGGCGATGTGTGCGTGTATGTACTAATCCCTGTGTCTTGGGTTTTCTTAGGCTGATAGGTCCCGGCGACACTTGGTTACAGCTGCAAGCAAGAGAAAGACTAAGCGTAACAAACTCCGCCCTGGCTCCTTCTCTCTCCTCAGCAACAACAAGGAAACCACCCCCATACAGGTGAGTCTCCATGGCAACCTCTGTGCAGAGGAACAGCTGAGGCCGGATGTTCAAGCAGTCATAAGGCCACCTTATATGGTTTTATTGGATCAGATTGGTGTGCTTACCTGTATAATCTGTCTGAAATTGCTTTTTTTTTTCATATCAGGCAATCATTCAGAAGGCGGCGTTTCATTTTTTTGAGTGGGAAGTCATAATATATGTGTGAGCATGCAGAAATTTCACGGTTGTAAAACGAAATGTAACACCGGTTTGTCTGGGATCGCTTTTTCAGTTGATCAGAGCGAGGAGACAAGTGAAGCTCGATCCAGCTAAGAGGGGGAAATCAGGTCGCTCCGGAGCTTTCTCTGTCCTCGTGAGTCATTTACAGTGTTTATTTTCCTGCACACTGGTTCAAAATTAAAACTCTATTTAAACAACGTGTCCCTGTGCTCACCAGGGGAATCCTCAGACCGATGGACAGAGCGACCAAGCCGAAAGAAGCACATAAAAGACAAGAACTGGAGAACACACACACAAAGTTCCTTGTCATTCTTGCAAAACCTAACAAGGGCCTGCGCACAGTAGAAATGTGTCCAGATGTAACCCCAAAACGTGTGGAGAAACGGACCACTGACATGGACAACAATTACAGTAGAAAAACCTCTGTTCTGTGCTTCTTGTTCTAACTGTAAGCTAGCTTACATTTATCACCTGGTCTACATTTATATGAATACTTTTATATATAGTTTTTAATTTCTAATATATTCCTGCATGTTGGGTTTTTTTCATCACAAAAACATACTAGATTAATATTCTTCTTTGCCATTTTGTCGTAACCTATTTAATCACAGAATCCTTATGAAATTTCGAGTTATATTTTTTCAGAAATATCTTCTGTGTTGTTGTATCAGGTTTCAATAAAGGTTAAGTAGAGACGAATGGAGTCAAGGTTTTTTAATGTTTAAGCACTTCATGCTCCACTGGAGGATTGCACACATTGCCCTTTTGTGCCCCCCCCCAGAATGTCTTGTTATGTTTCTATTCAAATATGAAGGTTTATTCAAAGGTGAGTATCAGGTAGGCTGAAATGCCACTAAACCTTCAATTACAGATGGCAAGTGTTACAGGTATAGTGCGTGGCTGGTCATGAGAAGCAGCAGGACAGACCAGCAGGAACCTCTTTTTAGTGAGAGACTCACTGATCCATTAGCATTTCAGCAGCCAAGGCCAAATGTGTGTGTGAGAGAGAGAGAGAGAGAGAGAGAGAGAGAAAAAATCCAAATGTAGTCGGCACCATCTGTTTCAGGAGTCAGAGGTTTTTTTTCTATTTTAATATCTTCATGTCATTTTTAATTCATTTGGCCACGAATGGAAACACATTATGGTCTAAACCAGAAATTCAGTTTGAGTGTTTCTGCAGGACGCTGATGTAAAAATATGCACAAAATCACATCTTTTGTGGGCAGCTCCGTATTTTAGGTAGATCAGATTAAACAAACACCTGCGTCACTACAGCGAGGGAAGCTATATAGGAATAAATTAATTGATGAATGAGGGGCTGAAAATCAAAGAAATAAAAATGAAATATGTACACAGAAAATCCCAACAAGGAGGCAATCTGATGAAGAAAACGAGCCAGGCAATCTAAGTGAATAGAGTGAGTCATCCTACTCCCGTTTACTGATCAAAGCCCACAGCTCATGACGTAGATACGGGGTGCTCACAGTCTCTTTTTTATGGTTTTATAGACCCATACAGAGGCACACAACAAACAAAAAAAATGCTATTTATTCACTTGGAATTTTCCCCAAAGCACATAAACAGTGCTTGATATGCTTCAGCAGCTCGCTCTGGCAGAATATAGACAAGCGTAAGGCCCGGAGCCAGTTGTTCAGTCACCAGATAACCTGAATTAGCCGGTTGTGAGGGACTTCTGTGTCGTTTTGGTCACAACCCACAGCAACGTGGCATCCTGATTTCTCCGAAACACTGACGCAAATTAAGACCAATATCTGATTAATCCCATTTCAGAGGAACAAAACAGACACAGCCCGAGCTGACTCCTCTGTAAACACACAAGCACATAGATTTCTGTGACAGCTGCCAGCAGGATATCATTTGACAGACTGTACCCTTGAGCTAATGCATCCTGGGAACTCCTTATTGATGACCTGATAGAACAAGGGAAAAAAAAGTGTTCTCACTATCACCAGACACGGATGCTTTGAAAATAGATTTCAGCTTTATAAAGTCATTTCCTCTTAATGATATAAATGTTATTTTGAGGGTGAGTCCACACACTATGCGTCATCGTGTGTGGCCAACACAAAGAGATCCTAGTAGATGTGTTTCAGTCATTCGTTGCGGTGGTGACACTGGTGTGTGTGGTGTTGTTTCCACTCTGCTTTGGCTCCAGTCAGCCCTTTAAGAACAAAGCTAACGGTAATCACAGCTAAAAAAAGTTACACAGAAGCACTGAATCTATAGTACTGTGGTGAGAAATGACCCAAGCAGAGCCACATGCGAGATTTTTCCCATAAAATCTCAGTCAGGTTCATGCATGTAGTTTGTGGTTTGTAGTCGACATCTTCAATTTCTGGAAACCACTACGTAAGTATTAGTTTCTTGTTGATGAGTGCATCTCTTCCCAAACAACATGCAATGTGGGGCAAACACAGTCAAAAGCAAGTTCTATGAGAGTCTGTCCTTAAGAAAGCTAGGCTGATTTTCATAACAGTATGAACTTCTGTTTTCTTTCATTTAAAGAATAAGTGTAGTTTTCATTTTCAATCACACACTATATTAACAAAAGTATTTGCTCATCTTCCTTCACATGCATATAAACTTGAGTAACATTTTGCTGTTAGTGCTTATGGTTCAACTCTTCTGGGAAAGCATCCCACAGATTTAGAAGTGAGTTCATGGGAATTTTTGACAGTCCATCTGTGAGGTCAGACACTGATGATGGTTGAGAAGGCCTTACTCACAGTCTTCACTCTAATTCATCCCAATTTGTTCTATAAGGTTGCGATCGGAACTCTGTGCAGGCCAGTCAAGTTCTTCCACACCAAATTTGCGCATCCATGCCTTTATCGACCTTGCTTTGTGCGCTGGAGCACAATCATGTTGGAGCAGGAAGGGGCTATCCCCAAACTGTTCCCACAAAGTTGGGAGCATGAAATGATCCAAAGTGTCGTGGTATGCTGAAGCATTAAGAGTTCCTTTCACGTCATTGACTGAGCTCAACTCCTGAAAAAATAACCATACACCATAAGCCACCTTGCACCAAAAAGTCCCATTCTCCTGGCAACTGCCAAACTGTGCTTTGCACCACTGCATCTGTCGCGCTTGCTGCTAATGACCCATTCCATGAAGCTTTACAGAGTGCTCCTGGGCTAATTAGAAGGCCACGAAAAATTTGAAGGTTTGTAGAGATTGGCTCTGCAGAAAGTTGGCGAACATTTGTTCACTCTGATTTTACATATCCTATCACTTCTTGGCTTAGTTCTAGTCGTTTCCAGTCGCTTCCACTTTGTTTGCTTGTTGGACTCGTGGCATTTTATTATGGTACCAAGCTGGACGTTACTGAGCAATCCATTTATTCACAAATGTTTGTAGAAGCTGTCTGCATGCCTAGGTACTTGGTTTTATACACCTGTGGCCATGGGGATAATTGGAAGAGCCGAATTCAATGATTTTGGATGGGTGAGTGACAGTATATTGTATACATTTTGGTAATAACACACTTCTGGGAGTGAAAGAACAGCAAATTTAGATAACGAGACCCCAGAAGCAATTCAGATATGTCTGCTATTGTTACGCTCAAATTTCCACCAATTAGAGAAAAAAAATCTATTACATCTAAGCGAAGTATCCCAGAATGATGAATAGGCATATCAATAGCACTTTTTTGGCATGATGACAGCACACAATTCAACTGCAAAGACAATATCTGTTTAATGTAATTAGGTTCCACAGACATCAGGGAGGTTTTGCCACTTTTTTCACACTCTTTTATGTTTTCTGTGTTTTTTTGTTGTTTTCTTCCCACTCCTGCCTTGGCACATCTACCCTGTCTTGCACACCCACTCAAACCCAGGTCATTCCATGAGTTTTTTCTTTTCTTTTCTTTTCTTTTTTCCAGTGCTCTCTTTAGCCTGGAATGAGACAGCATGCAAACTCTATCCCCTACTTGTGAGGCAACAGTGCCAACCACAAAGTCAGCATAGTGTTCATGTGGAAACTCTCTCAAGTGAACTTAACTTGATTAGCCAGGGCTTTTGGTGCTTACCTGATTGTTTTCTCTGTACTCCAGATCTTCCTAGACTGATAGTCTGCCACTCATGTGACTCATGGCAACCAGAAAAAAAGGACACACACACACACACTAAACTGTCAACACCCTCCCTATGCTCCTTTTGTCCTGCCTCACCCCCCTGCCAGCTTTGCACTGACCTACAAAGCCTGCCTGGCAGTCATTACAAAGTGGTCTTTTACAATAAACACCAGTGGGAAATCCTCATCATCTCTGGAAGCTTCTTAAGTGTTGAAAAATGTTTCGCATTGGCAGTAACATACACTCATAAGATGGTGCAAGTTACCCAAATAATCACTCCTAAAAGAAAAGTTAGCTAGTTACTTTCTGAACATGCCAAAGCTGTTCAAACAGTTTCCAGTCCAGGAACATTTAAATTAGGTGTCATCCTTACACAAAGTGATCTGACTAAATTAGCGTATGACAGCTTGTGTTTATCAAATAGACTGGCTATGTCTGAACTCTTAGGTCTACTGATTTTCAGACTTTGGATAGTGCAGAGTAAATTCAGCTAATATAAATCATGGCAATGTTGAGCCTAGTTTAAATAAACATTGCTTAAAAGTGACCAAAAAAAATGCAGTAGACCCTCTGTAAAGGGCAATTTCAATAAAGACTGACGGCCAAGACAAGGTACTCCCCACTCAGTATTCCTGGGGTGATCTCATCTCTCCTCTGGTCCCAGTGACCTTAGCCACACTCGGGCTGAATTTGACTCCTTCTCTTCATCTCCTGCCACTTCCCATCAGATCAGATCAGATTCAGGGCGTTGTCTGTCTTCCCGCACTTCTTCTGTCTCTCTTCTGGGGAGTGACATCACCTCCCCTGAGCAGCTTCTCTAACTCTATCTGTCAAAACTTCTTCTAACTGCTGTCACATTGGCCCAGCCCTGTCACATCACTCTCACCCTAATGAAGAAAAGGAAGAAGGAGATGGAGAAAAACAGATGTATGTGTGATATTTGCTAATCCTCAGTAACGGTGTTGTGACATTAGTTCAATATATCACCCTTCTCCCCTTTAAACATGTTTTACAAGTCTGTATGCTAAACATAAAGGTAAAACTTGATATTTAGCATAGATTAGCTTAGCTTACTAGCAAAAAAGTGTTGTTTAAGAGGTCCTATTATGCTATACTTTAGGGGAGCTCTTTATTTATATTCTTAAGCTCCTCTAAAGTATCTTTGCATGATACATGGTTTAAATTAACTCTAATTTATCTTATGTCAAGACTTGGAGCAGTCTCTAAGTTCATCCACTCTCTAACACCATCGCCTCTCTCATTAAGCTAGCTCTCTTATGATTGGCTGCTCCTTGAAAACAGAAAGTTTGAACAACAGGTGAGTAATGCTCCAGCTCCCAGAACCAAATCCACATTTCCCTTAGTACAAACTGATCAGTGTTTAAACACCACAGACTTACTGAGTATTGATAACATAAGGCTGCTTGGCCTTACAAAGAGCTATAATAGAGGCAGTCACTACAATAGCAAACTGTTTTTTAAGGATATTAAACAATGAAACATGAATTTGTTTTAGAGATGCTAAAATATTTTGGATTAATGTCATGAGACAGCTGTGTGGCAGGCAGGATTCAGACCCAAATGAAGGAATCACAAGACCAGAAATTAACTCAAAATGCACCTTTAATGCTGGTGTCTCTTCCAAAATACAAAAACAAGGGAGAAATGGGGCCAAAATACTAAACTCAGCATCAAAGCGAAACTACAGAGCAAGAGGAGAGCACAGTGTGGAGGGAAAACCAGATTATAAGGAAACAGGAAACAGGTGGGAACACAGCTGACACTAGTCACAGAGGACCAGACAAGGGAAAAAGAACTGAATACAAAACATGAGGGGAAAAAGGACTGTCAAAATAGAAAAGGGAACTATAACTAACACTTAGACCGAAACAAACAAATTTAACACAGAAACAAGACTGGATAAACAAAGGGAGCACCAAAGGGAACTAAAAAAAACTATAAACAAAACCAAAGCAAGGAAGTAGAAACACAAATTACCTCATAAGCATAAAGGAAGCTGGAAAAGCTCTAAAGCTGGAACATAAACTCTTTCTCAAAACAAACAGAAATTATGAACCCACAAAAACTAAAAAGCCCTGGATCCAAGACCCAGGGAACATGATAATTAACTAAGTAAAGGCAGATTCGGTAAGTTAATCATTTCTTTAGCTTGAAAAATTATGGTAAGATAACAACTCTCAGCAAGAGTTAGACACACCTTAGTGAAATAATTTGGTTTGTATAGCACATGACTGGGAAAACACAGGGAGAAAAACAGTGTTGATCTCTGAGACCATCACATCACCAAAACAGGTTTTACAGCCTGTTTTCATGTCAGTGGCGATGTGTTAAATGCTATGTGGATGGTGATGGAGGGTTAAAAGAAAAAAAAGGAGGATTTTGTCTATTCCATCTCAAGGCTATTCATCTGTGTGGCTCTCCTTGAAGGTGATGGATGCCTGCTGATTCACTGCCATGGCCCAAATCCCTGCCCTGCACAGCACATTAAAGCAGAAAATATTGGTGAGTTTTACCCATTGCCCACTATATAGATCCATGGAAAGCTGATTTATTAAGAAGGGAATATTCGTAGACAGCGTGGACCAATTTCATAGATTCAGATTAAAAGAGGACAGCAGAGAAAAGTGATGATAAATTGAGAGAGGAGATTTTTTTTTTTTTTTTTTGGTAATACATTTTGGAGGATATGGAGCAAAAGGTTGCTTAAATCCAAGCTTGGTTATGATTCAGCTCCAGACGGGAGAAATGGCCACAGAGGCAGCGAGATGAAGGGCTGTCGGGTGGGTTCAGCTCAGCCTCAGCAAAGCACAGTGTCCTGGAAGTTAAGTTCCTCTCATTCTCTTTCCTCTTCATGACATTAAAGGTCATCGCAGGCTGTGAGGTGGACAGGGCTGTCAGCGGAGACAGGAGCTGAGGGGACGGGCACGGGAGGAATTCCAATCAGCCTGAGCCATTTTTGGAGTTACGAGCTGAGACGTTCTTAGAAGACTGTGAAAGACAATTGTGTCTATGCAAACTCAAAGCATCAGTGAGGAGGGATGGACGGTCAAAGCGAGTGGCTGGGGAGGCAGAAAACAACATACCACTTGACTCTTGCTTCCAGCCAGCACTTCATTAACTTTGAGGGCATTCGTGAAAATTACACAGTGGCACGATGATGTTCCTGTAGGTGAAAACAAGGGTGGAAAGGAACATTACATTCCTCACTTACATTCCTCATGGGCAACGGAGTAATGGAGTCTCTGGGCCGGGAAATATTATGAATAAGCACCATGAGAGAGCAGCATAACACATTAGGTCACTGTCTCTATGTCTACAGAGCGCTTGAGGGGCCTTCGGTGATGAATAAGAAGAAAAGTAATTTTGGCTTGTGGTCGGAAAAAGAAACCTGTTTCCAATTTTCAAGCCAAGTCTCATGTCTTTTTTAAAAGACCAAAGCAGTGCAAAATTACTTCTGATTACTGGGAATGATTACAGCTTTGCAAGGTATGGCGCAGGCTGCTGATAGAAATCATCCACGCCTTTTCATTTCACTATCTCTCAGTCTTTAGCTGCTTCTGTATCACATCCTTATCTTTGGTATCTGTCGGCGTTTGCAGAAAAAGTGCATCAAAAAGTAAACATCCCGAACCAGCGCTGATAAGGAATGAAATGCCAAATGGTCTCTGGGAGGTGACAGGAGGAGAAAAATACTTTCAAAAACTTCACAAAGTTCAGCACCAGTTCCTTAAGGGGGTCTGGTGCCAGCCAGGCCAGAAGCATATTTATATTTTATTCCAGCCTAAATCTCTCTGAACCTTGTGGTCTCACTCTGAATTTTGAAGTCATAAATAGATGTTTCAAAGCTGCGGAGCAGCTTGCACTTTAAAGGTCCTGAGAGGACAATAAATCATTTGGTCACACATACCGTAGCTACACCGGGCCCTCTCCGGATCAAACAGCTCTCTCAGCATCTCTGTTACTCAAGTATGAAGTTCAAGATTATAGAGAGCTCTGTGAGGACTTACATTCTTATAAGTGTTGCATAATCCAATTGTCATACCGCAGACATATCAATGACAAGGTGTATAACAGCTCAGCCTTACCTTAATCATCTTTGTGGATTAAAAAAACCCACAGACCTATCAGATCATCTATGGTGGTTGAAAATCTACACCCTCAAACATTTCTGCAATCAAGTCAATACCAGGGATTCTTGTTCAACCCCCTTGGAGGAGAAAATTATAACTGTGAATGTCATCCACAGTATAAAGTAATTTCCCATAGTCTGTTTAGTGGCTCATTTCCTTAAACACCCTGCATTCTTACCTGAGTGGAAAAAGACTCTGGTATGCAGGGTTTTTAATGGTACTTTAATATTTTATCTCGGAATGCTGTTCCGCAGATTCTTTTTTGTTTTTGTTTTTACGTGTTACTAGTGTCTGTTCTCTGAGACTGCAATGAATGTACGCTACAGTCACAGTAGTGTAACCTCAGGTTGCCAAAGAGTGCCCTCTTGTGGTAATCTGTATAATGTCTGAACCAGTGACACCAGCAATTGCCATGGACATTATGAATGAATGAATAAATGAATGAATCATCTTTATTGTCTTTATACATAGTACAATGAAATTGGGTTTAATATCTATTAAGATAAAAGAAAAGAAAGGATGGTATAGATAGATAAATAGATGGTAAGACTAGAAGAGATAAACAGCATCATTGTAAATGATATGACCAGTGTAAGGTGTCAGAAGTGTCCTCAGTGCCGTCTTGTGCGTTATTTGTATTAAAGTTTCTGCGATGTCTATAATCGGTTGTGTAGCGTGATGATAGCCACTACTCTGGGATAAAAACTGTTGCCGAGGTTGTTGGTTCTTGTTCTTATTGTCCTGAACCATTTGCCAGACAGCAGCAGTTCCAACAGAGAATGTCTTTAGTGTGTACTGTGCTTATTGATACTGTCTAGAATAAAGACAGTAAATAAAGACAAAAAGAGAATAAAGGAAAGGTAGAAGGGAAAAAGTGGTGTGGAAAAAGAAAGGGATTAAAGGAGGAAAGAGACAGACAATAGAATAGAATAGAATAGAATAGAATAGAATAGAATAGAATAGAATAGAATAGAATAGAATAGAACAAATACCTCTGAGCAACCACTAGCCAATAGGGGGGAGGAAAAACTCCCTTTAAACAGGAAGAAACCTCCGACAGAACCAGGCTCAGTAAGGACTGGTTGGGGGTTGAGGGTGAAAAAAAGTAAAGAAAAGAGAAGGGATGAAGAGGGGAAGAGGAGAAACAAAAAGGGAGAGCGATAGAGAAGTGATAGGAGAGAGAGGAAAGGAGAGGTGGCCGTGCCTCCTCATGATCATGTGAGGAAGCGGGAGGGTCCCTCTTCCTGAAAAAGCTGAATAGCTGCATTTTGCTTCTCATGTTTATTGAGTCTTTTCTCCAGTTCTACAAATTTTGCTTCTTTTACTTCAAGCTTTTCTTTCAGTTGTTTAGATTTTGCCTCCTGTATTAGCTTTCTCTTGTGCATGTCTGTATTCCTCAATTGTACTTTGTTGTACATGTTTTCTAACTCCCCCCTGTCTACCTTCTGCTTCATCCTGATGGTCAGAGAATTACCCAGGACCTCCTGAAGTCAGTAATCATCTATTTTGTTTTTGAGGTGTTAACAACAAGCTCATTGTCTCTACACCACTCCCACGGATGACCTATTTCCAGCCTATTGGCACTTTCATCTTCATTAAAAATTAGGATGAAGTCCAAATCAACAATAATGGAAAGGATTTGCTTGCAACCGCACCACCACGCCACATGGGAAAGCTGTGATTATAAGGCTTGATACAGAATTTTCTTTATATTTTTCCTTGACGGGTTAAACAATAATTAACAATAACATACATGTGGTGTGTATATGCTTTTCTTCCTCTTAGAACCCCAGGTTTTAAACCTGTGGTTTGAAATCTCGTGTGATCTTGGGAATTTTGCGAGTCCAGGCAACTGGACAATCTTGCTAGATTGTATCATGTCATTTCAACAAGAATAAATTAATTAGTTGAATTTCATGCAGATCTTAGATGATTTAATTACATTCACCATAGAAACGTGAAATTATTTTGTTCAAATTATAAGTTAAACACTTGTAAATGTAACAACCACCTAATTTCATTTTTTTGAGTGAGAGGCCGGAGGTCTCGGCTGTGTCACTGAAGGCCCTGTCTCTCCTTCACCCAGCCCTCTTCCCGCTTCCTCCTCTCCACGCGGGTTGTCGTGCTGAGCCGACATACCGTTCACCTGTCTGAAGACTTTGTCCCTCTCCAAAGCCGCCAACATGACCTGCTTTAAAACGACCTCGTATTTCTCGTTCATCCGCTTCAGCGCAGGTTCGTAGCTGTTGCATTGCATCTTGACTTTCCTCATCTCCTCGATGAGTCTGTTTCTCTCCTGGACGACACGCTTATGTTGCATCAGGTGAAAGTCTCTGTTTTTTTGCACCCTCGCCAGAGTCCCGGTTGCTGCAGACACTGCACGCCTGTACTCCTCCATCTCCCTCCGAGCAGTTTTCAGCTCGTTTTCCAGACGCTGGTTTTCAATGTGCACTAATGGGGTTACCATGAGACCCTCTTCCTCCAGCAGTCCTTTCTGCACCATCTCGCTCCACTCGGTTTGAAAACAATCGAGGGTTTTTGGCATACCCATTTGGAAGAGAAAGTTTTGTAAAAAGTCAACTACGGCGGGTGGTTCGGATGCACTGTTGGTTAAACTGGGCCTTGCACTGGCTTCTGCACGGTCTTGGATGGCTTTCACTGTCGCTTCCAAGTCTTCTTCGCCTTCTTTTAAACTCAATTCTTCTTCTACAGAAACGTCTTCACATTTAATGTCATCACCACTGTTAGCCGACATGCCGTCGCCCGTTTTTTCTTCACTTTTCGGAACTGCACCCATTGCTTCGTTCAGACAAAGTTTGACGTTGCTATGGTAATACAGCGCTCACTCAACGCGAGATTTCACAAGCTCGCGTTTGCCACCGTTCCATCGTCATTAAACAAACATGGCGGACTACCGAGAGGCGCCCTTGGCCACTCGGCCAAAAACATTGGATCCAAACGAATATTTCAACCTTTCGCCGGAGCAGAGGCGTGCCGAAGAAGCCAGGGGTGCAGTGCGAGCAAATCTGAAGCGCCAGTATCAGCTGCAACTCAATAACCCGCACAGAAAAGAGCTCATTGTAAGTGGCTACTTGCTAGTTAGCAATGTCACCCTTGAAAAGGGCTGAAGTCATTGGCCGGGATGCTAACGTGAAGCATTAGCTGGGTACAGCAAGAATAATGCGATAGAAAACGGTGACTATATGTATTTATTTAGTCTAAATTTTAGATAAGGTTATAAACGATACCTTCCCCTCCATGCTAGTCACTATTGCATTACGAAGATCGTTTACGTATTGGGATATTAGAAATAGAGAACCAGAAACAGAATCAGTGCGCTGCAGTACAGATTGCTTTCTTCTTGTTGTGCTCTGAAAACTGACAGACAGCTGACAGGAAAAAAAAGGAAAAATTCCGACGAAAGCAGTGTGTTAAATTGGTGTTTCTGTTATGCTCATAGGGAGCATGGTTTGGGTCCACTTGAGGCTTTAGCGTGAAGAGTCACTGTACATCCACAACAGTCCTGTCTATCCTGTGATGAAATATCTCTTTACTGCTTGGAGTAGCCCCCATCTGTTAGGGACCAGGGTTCACTGAATGATGTCATATGTTATGGCCTTTGTAGTCCCCAACCCAGCTCGACACCTATGTGAGATTGTTGTCCAGCAGGTTATACAGCATGGTCAGCCACAATCATCAAAACACAATATAATTGAATATCTTTAATAATATTTAATGACGTTAGTCGTTACAGTGCAGGTTCCGCACTGAAACTTAAAGTCATAGCAGATGTCCACTGAAGTAGTTTTAGCAGCCCTTTATGCTGGTTTACTTTGTCATCTGTCTGGATATACTACATGTTTTTCAGTGGTAACTGGATTACTTCATTTTTCCATCTACACTGTGTGTGCTGTGATTGTTTTAAAGGCAGACATTTTGCCACGTTACTGTTACTTTTTGTGATGGCTTTGTTCTATTAAGTTCATGAAATTGAACAGCAAGGACAATACCAATATCCTAAATGTAAACCAAAAATATAAAATATGTAAACCAGGGTTTTTTCTGCAAAAATTGAATGCGCTGGGGAAATGACCCACCATTCTCTCTTTTCTGCTCTTTCCTGAGTTTTCCGCACTTAAAATAAAAGTTTAAATATAATAGATATCAACATTATTAACATCACTATGAGACTTTTTAATTTTGGTTTATTTGTTGTGAATATTTGAAGCTCTTTTTTGTGCTATGAATTCTACATTTACATTTGGTGATAATTGTTATTGATTGCTTCTGTCTGTACAGGAAGACCCTGCCTTGACACGCTGGGTGTACGCACGAGGCAATCCTTACGCACACTTCAGGCCCACAAACAAGACCTCTCTGCTGGGTGTCATGTTTGGAGTCGTGCCTCTCTTTACCCTCTACTACATCTTCAAGACAGACAGGGTATGAGACATGTAACACGGTAGCCTTCTCACTCACTGCGTGCATGATGTTAATGGGGAGTTTAATCAGCTGAGCTGTGTTTTCTCATCACAAAAGTCTGTAGAGAGCTCTTGAACCACAATTTAAGCCCCACTGGCCCTCTTTAGGCTGTCTAAAGGGCAGTGTAAGAATAGAACCAAAACAAGAACAATAGAAACTAGGAGTAAATGCCCAAGTATTGTTGGAGGTTAACAAAATATCAGTACATTTACTTCAGGAAACGAAATAATTCAGATGGTTACTTTACAGCAGTGGTCCTGAAAGAGTTCTGACAGGTGGGGCGCAAGTTACCTGGCAGAAAATTCACGTGGAACTAATGTTTAACATCGGAATCACTTTTACGGCGGAACAAAGAAATTCGCAGAAGTTACGTTAATAATATGCGCATCCGCTGAAAAGCTGCGTAAGTCACAGTAAATCAACAGCTGCTATAAAGAAGTGTAAGTCTAGATGTTCGCACTTTTCAGTACACTTCTTTATTGCAGCTGTCGACTCGCACACTCGGCTACAGCCTGCACACGACAACAACAACAGGACCCGGTTCATTCTGTTTTTTTAAAACAAAAATTTCCAAAGGAATTGGGAATGAGTTTATTATCTAAATAAAGTTGCAGCTAGGCTTTTCTGTCATTGTTTTGTTTAGATGGGGCATGAAAATATTTCTTCCTGCCGTGTGGGGAATGATGTAAAAAGTTTGAGAACCACTGCTCTACAGTATTACAACAGTGGTCATTTTTCAGCCACTGTAATAAATTGACCGTGCCGTTTAGAGTATTTGATATGGGTATTTATAAAATGTGATTTGGTCACAAATGCTATCATAGAAACCTGAAAAGCTATTTAGTTGATGATTGGGACCCATTATTGCCATGTAGGTGCACCGTTGATCTGGTTTTCTTTCTTTTGACACCGACCCGCTCACGTTAGAAATGAATGCTTCATCCAAAATGCTGCCTGCTTTCATTTTCTACCCCATTGTCATGGAGATTCACCATCAGAGTCCTCGCCAATTGAGATTCCAGGGAGAATTTGGTGCAATTGTCACACTGCTGGGCTATCATATTTATCCCCGCCCTCCTTTTTTTGTTGCTAGGAAGGGGGGGGGGTTGAAGCTGCTTGAAAATCATAAAATTCTCACTCATAAAACATAATGAAATTTTAGAAAACGTCCGAAAGGTGAAGAAGGTGAGGGTGATATGACTTTGTTTCTATGGGAACCACGCTAACCTATCATCTGTTTGTCATCTGTTTTACAGGATAGGAAGGAGGAGCAGATTAAGGCTGGTACCCTCGAGCGCAAGTTCAGTTTGTCATCTTGAGCCTGGATGTAGAAAGACCCTCGTCCTGTGTGTTCCAGAGATGATGTCCATGTGTGTAATTATTATTAACCGAATAAAATTATATTGTCAAACCAGAGTTGCGTGGCTTTCATGTCAGAGGCTTGAGGCAGAATGGTGGGAAAGTACCATTTGCATGTCTGCAGATATACACAGAGGCAAGGAGGATCAGCTTGGAGACTGAAGGAATGGATCAACAGATACAAATCCCTCCTCTCACATAAGTTCAGATTTGCATAGGAAAAGAAAATGCAGGACATACTGATATCATTGATCTCTGTTTCACATAAAGCAAGATTATATTTAGTCCATTAAAGAAGCATCGCAGTGTCATTTAGATATTAAATGGATAATGGCAAAATTAGTACAACAGTGGCATGAGGTGTGAAGACATCAAGTCATTAGTGGTCCTACCAAACACCTCTTAGTAAAACACTGCTGAGCTAAGGTTGCCTCTTATTGTTCCTCAGTTTTGTTTCTTAACAATAAAAATACATGTGTCACGACAGTTTGGTTTTATACTTCTGTGAGAAGAAAATTGCTGTATTCTTCCTGTTTATTCTGTCACCAGATCTACTCAGGGAACACAAATTCGGTGATTTGTTGGATTTCTTAGTTACATTTATAAAGTGAAATTTTTATTTTCACATATTTATTTTGATTTGTTTGCTCTTAATGCCTTCCGAATCGTTGGGCTTCTACTGTTTGCCAGGTTTCCAGTTGGGGTTAAAGTGGCTGCGTAGAGGTTCCCAACATTGGTAGTAGTTCTTGTCAAGCTTCTGGCATGTATGAAGACCCCACTTCGTCACTGCCATGCTGAAAGACGACTCGAACATAAAGGCCTGGTGATAGAAGGAAGTATACTGTGATAAACGATACTGACTTGGTCATGCGTTAACCTTACATGTATTTTGCTTGTTTACCATGGTTCCCTCAGCCACCCGCTCAGGTTTGAGTTCAGCAGTGCTGTTCTTCTCAAAGCAGTCCATGTCCGGTCCATGCGGGGTCATTATGCTGTGGAGGCTGGCCCCTCCTGGCTGGAAACCCTCCTCTTTGGCCTCATAATGGCCTTTGATCAGACCCATGAATTCACTCATGCAGTTACCTACAGTGACAAGCAGGAGGAGCTGTAACACAGCAGCATCGTGTGTCTAGCTTGCTGTTGAATATGCCAGGTGTAACAGTGATTTCCGCTAGATGGCCTTATAGGTCCGCGATGAAATCAGACAAAAGGGGACTATTGCGGGGTCTCCATTGAAGTGAGTCATACCGCAGGTGGTTTGTTCTCACCTACTGCCATGACACAGGCTGGGTAAATGGATGTGTGTGTGTGTGTCTTACGGTGATAGTATGGTGGACGGAAGGTGTGGTCAGCCACACCCCACCGTGGGGGGAAGATGACAAAGTCAGCAATGGCAACCCCTGGTCTAGTGGATTTGGCAGTCAGTACAGTAAAGATAGATGGATCCTATATAGAGAGATAAACATGCGACGGGTGAGGAGCACAGCTATTTGCATTCAAAAGTGCACTTAGCGTGTCCTTAAATATGACTCTCACCGCATGGTCGAAGGCCACACAGTTGATAACCATGAAGTTCTTCAGGTTGTATTTGTAAGGCGTGTAGTTACCGTGCCAGGCGACCACATTGAATGGCGAGAAATCCTACGTGCAGAGCACAGAACAAAACAAATAAGAGGAGTCTACCCAAGCAACAAACACAAAAGGCTTTAAATTGAGCTTTTCACAGGGAAAACGGAACAATGAATAATGTCTTTGTAATCTTAAATTCCCAGAGAGAGTACTTCTTCACATAAAGAGAAAAAAAATGGTCATAATGAAAAGGGTTGATTGTGAAAGAGGGTGTGCTTCTTTCATCCTTTCTTCTCTTTCATTCCCCCCTTTTCTTTGTGATACGAGACTCCAGGTATTATGGGGTAATTGGCTTCACAATCAAACTTTCCCAAACTTTGAGCATTTTGACGCTCGCAGCAGCACAGTTATGGGGAGAGGGGAGCAGCGGCAGCAGTCGGTGCAGAGATATTTCTTTATCTTGATTGTTAAAACCACAGCAATTTTATATAGTTTCTCTGTTCTGATAATGTCACTGCAAAAAAAGACATTCAACAGCAGCTCTAAAATCAATATAGTTCATTACAACTCAAGCTGCCTCCATACTGACCTCCCTGCTCCTTTACACACAAGCTTTTCCACGCAGAACAGCTAATACACACCAACGATGAATACTGACAAATACATATACATATACAGATGCATTCACACACACACACACATGCAAACATTGGGGACTAATGAATGCCGAAAACAACTTAACACACACTCAATTGACAGTAGTCGACGTACAAAGAGGCCTTCGGGAAATCCAGTGCAGGTAATTTCTTGGACATTCATCTGTGATAACTCCACTACATTCGATTAAAATGAAGGGAGGAAAATGGAGGCGAGCGAGCACTTGCGCACACACGCACACAAAACACAAACATATTGGTCCAGTCAAGCAAATAATAAGTTAATTTGAGCAATTTCGGCACTCTGCGGGGGAACAAAACAGCAGGACCAGGCAGGAGCGGCAGCATCTTCCCTTATATGAGGCCTCCGCTGCCCCATCTCATTTTTTTACCCTTGCAACCTCTCTTGTCCACTCTCTGAGAAGAGTGGACATCAGGGGAAAAAAGTGTTCCCTCTGAACCCCCCCCCCATACCCCTCCCAGCATATAAATGGTGGCAGATACTCAAGCAGAACCAGTGAGGAAGATGGGATGAGGTCTGTTTTGATTCAAAAAGAGAAAAGGCAGTATCTTGCCCTAGTGTACTTCCTATGATGAATAATAACAGTGTGGTTTGACATGGTTTCCACGGTTACAACCCCCCCAACCCCCACCCCTGACAAACCTCTCCTCCCACCTCCTCCCTGCCTCAGTAAAAAACCTCCTGTCAGACATTATGTGTCGATCCAATTATGCGCCCAACAGGACATTTCGGGAGGGGGAGGATCATTCCCCGGCTGAAATATGTTGAAATTAATGCTTAACTTGAAAAAGATTTTTTCCTACAAAGCAAAAGCTTCACAGGTACACTGTCTGCAGCTCCAGAATGCCTTAACTAATTATGAGTGATTAAGACTCATAAGGGAGTCGAGGCGGAAACCTGCTGAATGGATAACAGCTAATGCTTCGATATTAAATCATCAGGGATGGCAATTCAGTCGGCAGGAGCAGCTAATGGATCATATGCTTCACTTGGACAGTTTCCTGTTAGTCACTGCGGCAGTTCGATGGTGTCCACTGAAGCAGACACAAAACTAAATAGGGTAATAGGGCAAGTAAGCCACGTGTGTGTGTGTGGGTGTGTGTCCCTGTCAGACCGCAGGTATGCATGGAAGTACAGTGATACAGATAAAGTTGTGTGCCACAATAGCCACCTGTTGGCATGCAAACAGCTTCCCCTGGTATTTATTGATGACGGTGTAACCAGTGGGCACTTTGCGATCTTCATACCATGCAACTGGACACAGGAAGTCTCTCGGGTTAGCCAGACCATTGGCTCCTGCAAAACACACACAAGTGTCAAAGTAAAGGCAGTATAGGCATAACCATGATGATAAAGATGACTTTAAAAAAAAAAGAAAAAAAAGGAAATAATGGTGGTGGTGGGGGGCAGGGGACAGATCATGTAATCACAGGTGGTTTCATGTAGTTATGGCAAAGACTCTGTTAGCTTATGTAGCAAAATAACCTGTGCGAAACAAAACAGTCAGATAAGTCAAACTTTACGCAACTTATTCTTCTTGCTTCCTCTACTTCCGTACCATTGTTACATTAATGTTGATTTCATTTGCATCTGCTCTATTCCCGTGTTCAGTATATTAATGATTAACCTCGTATTGTTGATGGATTATCTCAGTTGTTCTCTGACTGAAGTTTGGTCCGTTTACACCATCCTGCCATGCGATTGCATTTGTCCCTAACCATCAGGAACCCTCACATTAACTTTTATCGAGTGGAAAAAAGTTAGCGTTCATCCTCCAGCTTCACTCTGTTTATGTTATGCTAATATAGCTGTGTTGCTAGCAATCGCGTAGCACATCATTATATAAGAGCTAGTCCAACTTCAGTAACCCTACAAATGTCACTGCTGTTTAGTTTTGTGTCTCCATTTATGTTGCAAGTGATAGCAGAACATGGTATATCATGTTTAGGTGAAAACTAGCAAGCTAACGCCCTGTTAACTTCTAACTCTGGTAAACTTCATAAACCCTGCTTTCATGGATGCCTGGATGTTAAACTTAATTGTTACATCTGTTAAAGCAGCAACACTGATCATTTATTAAAGATGAAAGAATTTAGACAGTTTTTAACTCTCAGTGAAGCCACGTTTGACTTTGGGACCTGAAGCCCACAGCTCACGGATTATATACAGCACTGTCGGCCACGTTTTTTCTTTTTTTTTGACTGACTTCCGTCTAATTTTTGCTGTTCAATACTGAAGAAATGTAAACTTTTTAAAATAATGCAAAATTGCAAAATGCTTAGCTGTGTCTCTTATAAAACTTCTGTATCTTTGCTCTGCTTCACTTCAGCAGCATCGGATAATGTTTATATGTTGATTCATGGTTTTCTTCATTTTTTGTTCTACTGCAGAATGTTTTTAAGGTTATCTGCTATAAAAAATTTTTTTTAAAAAGCCAGGCCAGGAATATATCCTTCATGTTTTTTCTGTGTTTTATCAGTTACTTTGACACAAAGGCATCTGCTGTGATGCTCACACGTCTGATGAAGTGTCACAAGTGTCAGCTTTCTTTTTATAGATATAAAAATATGGATATCTACTGATAAATGATCAGCATTATAATATTTCTGACTGACAGGCAAAATTTCCCAGATTCAAATCAAATCAAATCGAATTGTGGATCAAATCGAATCGGGACCTTGTGAATCAGAATCGAATCGATTATAGAAATCAGTGACGATACCCAGCCTTAGTTGTGACCCATATTTCATTGCAATCCGCAAAACCGTCATTGGAATTTTGCACTCAAATCTTAAATAGATACAACAGTTTATCCTTACGCAGAGAAAAGTGTGAACAGTTTTAGACATCGATAGTCTGCTCCAAGACATAGATGTAAAAGAGCTTGGTGTGCACGTTTTGAGGAAAAGTGAACACAAAGACATACTGCACTTATATAGACTCACAAATATCATACAAACCTATTGGGCCAAGGTCAGGCAGTTCAAAATGGGCACCGTACACCTCAAGTATGTAGCCTCTGGTTTCCCCAAACACATCCACACTGAAGCGCATCCCTTGCTAAAAAAAAAAAAATGTGAAAAGTGGCAGTGAGAGGAAATTTTGTCCTATTAAGTATCAACTGTGTGCTGTTTCAGTTCTGAACGGACTATGAAAAGCACACATGCTGCCGTCCAGGTGGTCAGGCTTTTGGTAGCTTAAAACCTCTTTTCCACCGTGGCTTATTTTTGAGGTCACTTTCAAAAAGCGCCAAACAATGCCTTTCTAAATATGGTAAGTGGGATGTTGGGGCAGACACAACGGCAGATTTCTTTGAAAACCGGGGAGATGGAAAACATACAGCCCACCTGGATGACACAGATCTCGTTCGGCTCGACCATCATCTTCCCAAACTCTGTGGTGATCAAGATCTCTCCCTGCTGAGGGACTGCACACACAAACAAACAAAGAGAGATGCCGAGAAAAGAAAATTTGAACAAGAAGGCAGGCTGATGTTTGAGCTATCATTGTTCTTATGATAGATGACAGTGAAAACAACAACAGCGCTCCTTTCCTCACCAATCAGAAAGTCTCCGTCTGAGTTGTTGAAGCACCTGGAACAAGAGTAAAATAGGATCAAAGGAAGGCTGGAATGTTTTTCGTTAATAAAAATACACCCTTCTGTCGCATATTTATACATTCTCACCTGTCGCCCATGGAGGTGTTACAGGTGTACACGTGGACACCAATGCCATTACGAGACTTGGCATCTCCAGCACCGCAGACAGTATGTAGACCCTGAAACGTGCAGGAGGATGCAAAAACACATCAGATGGAAATGTTTTATAAAAATAAAACATAGGAGAAAAAAATTAGCTTGACTTACAGCCACAAAGTCGACTTTCCTCTCTGTAGTTTTGGGGATGGCGAATGGCAGCCATCGAAGCTGTGAAAGAAACCTCAGAGTCAGAATCCGCACTGTAAGAAATCTACCATAACAACCATTATTTCACAGTGGGCCTGCTTTTAAAACTTCTTTGATTGTTTGTTTTTATTATTTACTAGCTTGCTGTTTATATTTAGTTTCCCACCTATTAGTATTTACAGTATTTACCTGTATTTATGAGAAGCAACAGATTGCTATAACTTTTAACTGAAGCAGTTTATTGTAGTGTACCTATTGTGCACCTTCAGTGTATTTAAAGAAATCAATCTGTGGAAAATATTTCCTGAATCAGTTACTATGTATAAATATATCTGCTGTTTATTATGTTTCATCATTGCTTTTCGTAAACTGGTCTGAAATAGACAAACCTGATGATAATGTCACATGCAACATATCTCCACCGATCACATATTTGAAAGTTGTGGCTTTATGTGCTGCTATGTTGCCAGCATTTTGTAATGGAATAAAACAACAGTGTTACTTTTAATAGCATGAAAAGCTTGAAATTGTTTCCTTTTCTGTGGCTGTGTGGTAATTATGAAGCTAATGTCACAATATTGAAAATGAAGGGAATCTTTTAGCCCCTAAACAGTGTCATTTACCTTAATTTTTGTATGGATTAAACAAACCACAAACCAATGTGAGGTTTAGAGAAGACAGTCCATAGATTTGGTTGCACTGGGACAGCTAAATGCTAAACTTAGTTAACCTGTTGGCTTCAGCTGAACATTTACCACACAGACATAAAAGCGGTGAAAGACTTTTGATTTGTAACTAAACCCAAAATAAGCAGGGACTCCTTGTGTTGATATACCTGGTTAGGATCAGGCTCCACTTCGTTCCAGTTCTCTGTTAGATCTCCACAGGGAACTGAGGTGAATGGCTTGTGTTTAACAGATGGAAGGATACGGTACAACCAGCTAGAGAAAGAAGAGGAAGGGAAACGTTTAGTTACCTATAATGTCTGGGATCCATTTGGGATCACTATATAGGCTGATTTAGGTTTCAAACAGAGATGGATACCTCCTCTTATTGGCTGGACGCGGGCAGGTGAAGGCAGAGCCGGAGAGCTGCTCCGCATAGAGGCCATATGGGCAGACCTGTGGATTATTCTGCAGACACATGAAACAAAAACTCAATGGCAATGCTGTAATGTGTGTGCATGTACACTATATACAGTGCTCAAATACTCTTATTTTCAACAATTAGAAAAGAATGATGAATAAATAACAAAAGGAGCCCAGTGAGGGTTTTTACCTGTCCCTCAGGTAAGGATCCAGGACAGCGAGGGTCTTCAGACGAGAGCTCGTTCCCGAAACCGCTCATGTACTGAAAGAGACAAACACACATCCAACACACAAGTGGAGACAAGTTGAAGTGAAAAATAAAAAAAAATACATCATGCAGCTTCATTGTAATGCAGGATAAATGTGTTCATGCTGGTTATAATTAAATTTGAAGGCTTGTCATTAAGGCTTGTCTTTTTGTTAATTGTTGTCATATTGATTCACATTAGATCTATGATAAAACAAACTGCAGTTATGCCAAATTTCCCCCCTTGATGTCATCCATTATTTTGTGTTATTGTGCCACAGAAACAGCCTAATTACACTTACATCCTCTGCAGCATGTTTTGATCAATGTTCCATCTAGGATAAGAGTGTTGTTTTGCATCTCGCCTGCACCGTTACTGATCGCGTGTCTTCTGACACAGGAAGATCACAAACTTGCCACAGTGTACACACATCTTGCTTAGTCATTGTGAGTTTGCAAGAAAGCACACTCACAGACAGATGGTTTCCATATGTGTGGATTATGTGCCAAAAGTGCTTGCTGGAAGCTCCAGAGTGCCCCATGTTGAAGGAATGCTTAACAAAGTCAGTTTTCTGTCATCTTAAAAGTTTATAAAAGCAAGAGAGGCAAAGCTAGACTTAGCAATGATCCCAGCACTGCTTGGATAATTTGTTAATGGGCCAAAACTACTCCACTATAGCCAAAGCTTTGCATTTGAGTAGGTATCATGACTACGATGTCTTCTGAAGGTTCTACATAAAGTAATCTAAGCAAAGGCCTACTTAATGCAACACATCACCATAATTCTGCAGCAATGACAATAAAGTGGAATACTGGGGTTTAAAATCATAGTTTTGCAATTACATTAAAGCTTTACAACTGAATTTGAAAAAAAAAAAGCTTTAGGCACTTCAAACCACATCTGGGCAGCTGCAGAATGCAGCGCTCTGATTGGTTGGAAGAAACGCCTCCCTTTAGTCGGCGGTGTGATTGGGTTAGGGCGCATGAATTTCGCACATTCTGCTGCAAAAAATTAAAAAAACAGCAACTTTTTTCTGTATTTCTGTATAATATAGACCTGCATCCTAACACCACATGCATGCACAGTCTGACAGTCGACCCAGACGCAGCTCATAAGCGATAAAAAATGAATCTTTACACATTTCGCAACAGTTTTGCTTTGAGTAAGTGTCTCCTTACCTTGAGTCCAGCCATTGTGTTGTGTGTCAAAACTTGTCCTTTGGCAGCCGCTGAGCGTTTCACAGTGGTTACGGATTAACTTACAGTTTACTTCTTAATGTATTCCGTTTGACTAAAATCCACTTCAGGGTGCCTGCATGGTGCTGTGTGGACAGACAGGGAAAAAGGAGGCTGGGATTTATACGCTTTCCCAATCTGGGTTTAATTAGGCCTTGACTGGCTTGGTGACGCAACAGCTGGGGGACACGTAAAGGGGGGAGGACGGGTCGGATGGTCAAAATGTGCGCAAACAAGGGCCGGTGTCACTGCCAGGACAAACAAGGAAGGATTAAAAAGAAATTTGGATACAGGTAAGAAACACCGAGGGATTAAAACCGAAGTCATGGTTTTAAATGCCACAACGATCCTAGCACTGACACCGCATACAGAGAAAAGTGTACGGATGCTAGGCTGTCAGAAGCCTGTATCATGCAACATAGAACGCATTATATTATCCCAGAGTTCTCATTCTACTGAAGTAGTGGTGACCTCGTGCGTACTACTTGTGCAAACAAGGGCGCCATGCACATCTCCACGTCCTGCAAAGCAAACCTATGGGAAACAAGAATTTATTTAATGGGTTAAGTCCCCATATTTGCAGTGCATGAACTGTTTTATATGCCATCGACCCCTGGGCCTGCCAGTGATTTCATCAAATTCGCCATGGTCAACACAGTCTCACTTGTTGTTTCATGTAAAGCGAGTTATCATTCCTGTACCTACGCAATTAATTTCGTTTTCCTAAAACCAGGATTCGCCTCTGTTCAGATGACCTCTGCGCGCTGCAGTGAGCCCGTCATTCCTCATAAAGCGAAAACAACAGCGCAAGGCCTCTAAAAGGCCTATACATTACTTCACGCAAAATTTATTCAGTTCATTTCTTGAAATAGGTGGTCAAACGAGGTGTGCCTAATGTCCCCCAGGCAGCATGTATCAAAAAGAATCAATTTCGCCTTTCTCATTCTTGCCTCGCTTCCCCCTGCTTGTCTATTTCTTTTCTCTTTCTGGAGGGGGGCGCTGGGGAAGGGTAAATGATGGCAATTCTCATAGCGAGGCGCAAATAAACTCGCCGCGGCAGAAGTAACTGTTCTCCGGCGAGGCGTGCAGTCAGGCCCGGGCCTCCCGCTGGCAGCCAGTCAGGGTGCTGTGCCAAAGACGAGAAAGCCCAATGGCAGGAAAATATCACGTCCCAGTCTCCGGAAATTGATCTGCTCCTTGTATGGAGAAAGAAAATGAGCGATTTTAATTTCATCCCCGAGTCTGATGATAGAATTTTAGAGTATCTTGGTCCAATCCGGATGGTGCCTGTGTGTTTTAAGAGAAGAAGAAATAGCTGGAGACGGAGAAAAGGGACTGTTGTTGCCTACTGACAGTTATATCTATGCATGCGTAAGTGGGCCATAAATGCTTTGTTATTAGATGCCTGCTGAATTCAATGGTTTGATGGTAAACGGTACACTCACCTGGCACAGTCTATCCCAGTGTGCATAAACAAGCAATCTCTCTCTCTTTCTCAATCACACACACACACACACACACACACACACACACACACAGTATTCTGTTTTGTGATGGTATCTTTAGCCTTTCATATCACACGCAAGTGCACTCACTTTTGCCCCCTTAGCCTTAGTCTTACCGTTAAAGGTTCAGTTCAATCAAAATACGCACAAAAAAAACAACAACAAAAAAACATTATGTCAAATTCTCCTGCGTGGTTCTGCTTTTAAAAAACGAATACCACTGCCCAAGTACAATGTCATATACCCCGATCCATTCACAGCCTATCTTTCAATCTGCGCCCAGGCTTTTCTGTGTACAGCTTTTATTGCGACAGACATCAAGGATTCATTTTTCTCTTTAAAAAAAAAACATTATTTAGTTTGAATATTGTTAGACATCTCAAAGGGCGATTAACCTTTTTTTTAAAAAATAAAAATAAAAATAAATCCTAGTATTTTAATATTGAATTGGATGATTGATTGGATTTTAATGTTGAATTAGTCCTTTAAGTGTCTGCATGTCTCTCAGTTGTTATTTAGTTTTGGGGGTTTTTTTTGCTGTTTTTGTTTTTTTGTTTGTTTGTTTGTTTTTCCACAAACTGATCAATCAATGTATAAATCAATCAATTATGCTAGGGACAATGCGTGGTAATACACATAAAAATGATATGTTGCCCCATCCCACTGGATATTTTCAAGCAGGCAGAGTCAGGAAGCTGTCGATCAGTGATCATCTACCCACACACCTACATAACACCTTAGCTGAACGATACGATGGTATTTTCTCTTATCAAGTCAGTGTCAGGACCCGAAGCATTCAGCTGAGTACATATAATACTTCAAAAATGTACTATTTACACGCTTAAACTACAGTTAAACCTCCACCAGAGTCTAGAGCAGGGAATTGTACTCCAGTGTGGTTATAGCCACAACATTAAAACCTTGTTACTAACATTGTATAGGTCCTCCTAATGTCATCAAAACAGCTCAAATCTGTCTGGGTATGGACACAGGAACTGGGGGTCTGCTGTGGTGAAAGTTTGGTTCCGATACAGCCTCCAGATACTCAACCTGTTTGTGATCTGTGGAGGTTTGAGAACAGTTCAGCACTTTGGGCTCTTCCTAAGTAGTTATTATGTAGTATTAAGTAAAGTTTAAAAGATCAAAATAGTGAAGTTTAAGATGAATTGCCTAAAATCTTAATGTCACGGCTATGTGAGGGTGAGCCGTGTGGAGATGAAAGGGAGGATCCAAATGCAGGCATTTGAAGGTGAAACAGTGGTTTTATTTACAGTGGTAAAGGGGCAATGACAAACAGGACATAAGGCTAACTAGACTGGGAAAAAGTAAAACTACAATCACTAACATAACACGAAGGAGGGGAAACTGAGACAGGCTGAGGAAGATCGCAGGGAGACACACGGGTGATACAGGGTTGATACACAGACGAACCAGTGACGCGGACATGGCAAGACACGACTTAAATACACATGAAGGCACACGGGGAGATCACAAACAGGTGGGGAACACAGCTGGGACTAATGGGGCTAACGAGACCTGGGGAACAAAGCAGCACACACTGAACACATTCACATAAGACACAGACCTTCACAATTAAACAGGAAATGAGAGCACACGACACGGAGACACAGAAACGACACTCACACAAA
>VUQR01031204.1:9707-26588 GCA_015108515.1 Hemichromis elongatus | reverse complement strand
AGAAGAAACCTCCGGCAGAACCAGGCTCAGGGAGGGGCGGCCATCTGCTGCGACCGGTTGGGGTGAAAGAAGAAAAGAACAGGATAAAGACATGCTGTGGAAGAGAGACAGAGATTAGTAGCAGGTACAATTCAATGCAGAGAGGTCTATTAACACAGTGAGTGAGAAAGGTGACTGGAAAGGAAAAACTCAATGCATCATGGGAATCCCCCGGCAGCCTAAGTCTATTGCAGCATAACTAAGGGAGGATTCAGGGTCACCTGGTCCAGCCCTAACTATATGATTTGGCAAAAAGGAAAGTTTTAAGCCTGATCTTAAAAGTAGAGATAGTGTCTGTCTCCCGAATCCAAACTGGAAGCTGGTTCCATAGAAGAGGGGCCTGAAAACTGAAGGCTCTCCCTCCCATTCTACTTTTAAATACTCTAGGAACAACAAGTAAACAACAAGTAAGCCTGCAGTGCGAGAGCGAAGTGCTCTGATAGGGTGATATGGTACTGGTGGAATGTGGCACCTCTGTGTGTGTCAGATAAACATTGGATCTTATTTATTAATGTTTGCACAGAAACATTTTTACCTAATGCAAATAAATTAATAAATTCCATACTTAAAATTAACATTATAAAATTTGCCACAATTTTATTTTGTTTTTATTGCCAGGAATAGACGTGTAAGTCAAAATGATTGCTGTCTAATCACAGACTACACAGTCCTACAGAAAATGGTAAATGGACTGATTCTTATACAGCGCTTTTCTAGTCTCCTGGAGCATTCAAAGCGCTCTATACAACACGCCGCATTCACCCAAGCACTGTTATCTACACTTTCAGTGCTTTCTGTCATCATACGCTGATGGATGCATCAGAGAATTAGAGAGTTAGGAGTTTGCCCAAGGATATTTGTCATGCAAACTGGGGGAGCCAGGGATTGAACCACCAAGCTTCCAACGAGCAGCTGACCTGCCCTACCTCCTGAGCTGCAGCCATCCCGACTGTAGCTCAGGTGTGCAGAATCCAACATTGAAATCTGCACACAATTTACATTCTGTCGTTCACTCATTTCCAACCATGTAAGGAAGCATGTTCACCAACAGGTGAAGTGGAGAAAGTGGTGAGAGTTGCCTGCACCTCTAAGACAAGCAAGCAGGAGAAAGCCTAACGATACAAACTTAAACAAGAAGCATACGTCTCCCAAGTGTTTCTAGGTGAATGATTACAGATACAAACCAAAAGCTAATAATAATAATAATAATAATAATATGTAGTTGTAGTAATAGTAGTGGTAGTATCAGTACTGTTCTTTTTAAAGATTTGTGAAAGGTTGCACACAGATCTGTGCATGCAAACTGTTAATGTAACATGACGGCCATTGTGAGGCAGGAGATGTGGCACATGAAGGCGGCATCAGCAAAAAAAGGCTGAGTTTGGACCATGTTGCCCTAGGCCTTGATGTAAACTCACTCACTCGCAGCAGACTGACAACCAGATGTTACCCATCTCTCCTGGTGAAAAGCACCATGCTCTGGATGCCGTAGGAAAACTGCCATCTAAGCTCAGAGAGCATTCAGAAAGAAATCTGTTTTTCCAGAGGGGTGACAGTAACAAATAGAAAATGACAAAGGTGAAGTCATGCACTTTTATTGTGTCGCAGCTTATTTATTGTGTTGTAATTGTTCAAACTGTTTCCAACAGATAGATATAAATGTATAATTAACCTACTCAATCTACACATTCCAGTCTTTTTGAGTGTGTAGGCGACTTATCACGCATGAAAATACTTTACACACAAACTTAAGTGGCATATTAACAGTTTTGATTGGCCTCTTGTACACTGCATTTAAAATCATACATCTAATTTTATCAGTGCATGAGGAAAAAAAGAAGTTGATTTTTTTGCTATGTGTTCTCATAATCCTTCATTTAACAGTATACAATTATGAATCTTTTTTTAATTTTCATCCAAATGAAAAGAATCAAAACATCGTTGGAATAACAAATCCCCCCACTATAAAAGCGATTCAGATTTGCTCATATCATCTGCATAATTCTGACATCTTCACACAAGATTGGCTACATCTGGGATAATGGGGGTAGGGGAGAGAAGTAATTGGCGAAAACAACCATTTTACAACTGGAACGCTTCCTTGCCAAATTTTTTTTCGGCACTTGGGACAGAGACAGAGATGGTGAATGAGAAAAAGAGACAAGAAGAGCTAGAGAGGATCAGGAAGAGACATCTGGGGTCTGCTAGAGACTGAGGAGGTTCCCAGCTGTCAGAGTTTCCCAGCTGCCCCGATGATCCTTGTCTGTGCCAAAGAGAGGACTATGAGAATTACTTTCTGCTCCCTAGGTTTGGAAATGAATTCAGATGTCCTGTAATGACTGTTTCACCTGATGTTGTCCTAATATCGCCCTCATTGGAAGCAGAAGAGTTCCAAAATATTTTCTGTTGAGCCCTGTCACGATCATTTCCAGTCATATAAAATAGATCTTTGAAAGAGGGCTTTGAATCCCAGGTGCTGTCCCATATGATGAAATGTCTTGAGACAAAACCAAGCTTTGAAGTAACTAATGATGACTGATGTCAACATTAGAAGTTCTTGCTGTCCAGATGACAAGGAAGAGATTTATCTGCCTGCTGTCAGTCAGATTTGGCAATTCTTTGATCAAATATGAACGGGGTTTAAAATATTGAAAAATATTCTCCCATATTGGGATCACCATGTCCGGCAAAACAATTTATGCGGTGCGATCTAAAATTTCTGTGACTCTGCTGATGAAAAGCAAGAGCCATGTGTGATTTATATTTGGTCACTGTCCCTATCCAGATGCACTCTTTGTCCACCTCTCCAGTGCATCCAGCTGTTTTTAAACGCTTTCCAAAAATCTTTTTTTCTACACATCTGCAACCACCATCTCCTCCACCTTGTCAAAATAGCAACTCTTCAACTTGGATTTCATTTGGGGGGAAAAGGATAAAATCACCATCTCTCTGGCTGGTGAGTGACTTGCTATGTTACATGTGCATGACTGGGAGCCTCACAGTTCAGGTCATTTGTGGTGAACGGTCTCCCTGAAATACCCCTGGATGTTACTACATAACTCTGCATTGACAGTCTGACCCTCGGGGATGAATTTACTGTCAATGTAAATTAAATAAATAAATAAATGCTCATGCTTTTTCTGACCTGATGTGCTGCCTTGGGCTTGGACACTTCAGGTTTTTGTCCCCAATTAAATTTGACACAAAAGTTGTTGATTTATGGATTTCGGGGCTCTGGTTGAATTGCAGACGTCAACATGGGAAAAAAATCTGTTACTAAACTAAACATATCAGTGGCTCTGGCAGCGATGCACAGTTAGATGTCGTTGTCAAATTTTAAATTGGCTACGTGGAGAGTTCTGCAGTCTTTTGAGTAGCGCTAAGAGGATCGATCCAAATATCGGTAGTATCGATACCAATGCCGGTATTGGTATTGGATCAATACTAGCACTCTCAGATCGATGTTTTTTTAAATCCTCTAAACTGAGTATGTGGCCCACTGAATTTTGTTAAATAAATTTTCTTTTAATTAAAAAAAAAAAACACACCCTGAACATGCAATATTAAAAATGTCTCAACATTTTTGTGCTGACTTTCGTGGCCGTTTTATGTACAGCCAGCATCACGTTCAAACAACAGAAACTGCTTTACAGGCACATTCACATTTCAGGTCCCCACAAAAAAAGGTTCAAAATACATTAAAAGCTGAAAGTTGTGTTTAGCTGTTGTAACCATTGTGGAAAATAAGCATCACAGTCATTTAGTTGTTATCAAAATGTATTCAGAACTTGCAAATTAGTGATGATTCATGACACACTATTCTCCCCTACATAAGCTGCCTTTATAAGTTAAAAGTATTGGTATTGGTAATACTGGCACGGTATGTACTTGGTGTTGGATCCATACCAAAATCTGCAAAATCACACATCACTGTATTTGACCAGCAATATGAAAGCAATCTTACTTTTTGTGTAAAAATAATCACCATATCTACAGTAACGGTGAAAAAATCATCACATGCTGGTTTAAATACTTCCATTAAACTTAGTTTAGTGGAGATAAACATGTACTTGACATAAACAGGTGAAAACATGGTGAAAAGGGTGACTGGTGATGAGAAATGAATGATTCAGCGATGGTGGAAGGCACAACAGATTTCAAAAGAATGGGAGGCCAGAACGAACACACTCAGGGCCGGAAGTGTGACATCACACCAACTGAAACAAGACCAACTCGGATAAAGAAACGTACTCTTTCTCTTTTTCTCGTTCTCTTTCAATCTTTGCTCAGTGCCTCTTATGTAAGTCCTTATTCAAACATGAACATCTGGCTTAATTGGCAAACGCCACTGTGGCGTCTCAGTAGGCAATGACTCACTTATTTAAAAAATAGAAATTGTCACAAAGCTGCCTATTTAAATTTTATATTTGTAAACCCAGTGCAGGTTTCAGTGATAAACTATTGTAAAGTTTGCGAAACAGACTGGAGGATGATATAATAAGATTGGGAAATACCAATTAACTCCAGAGGAGTCAGCGCAATTGTGCCAAATTTGATCAGAGACTCTCGTGGTGCACTTGCCAAATCTTACATGCTGCACGTGTGTGCTTGCAAGACGTTGTGTGAACATGTGTGCATGTGTGCGTGTTTGTATGTACATGTGCTGCTATATACTTGTGTCACTAATGTTATGGGGACAATAATACGTTTATACAGTCATTCACTTTTCTTTAAGGGATAAAAAGCGAGGTAGCTTAAAATTATTCAAACAAAGCTCCTTGTAAAGATTTTAAGGGAAAGGTTAGGTTTAGGTTCACAGCAATGATTTTCCTCAAGGTTGTTTTAGTCTCTAAGAAAGAATACATTTGACAAAACTGTGGCTTCTTCCATGTTTCATGTTGATAATATGAAATCCTCTCACACACACCCAGCCAGTATTTGCAGCTCACTCAGAACAGCAATGTACTACAACCAAAACATATGAGCTTGCCCTTAAATGTAGGTTAACACATTTTATAAACTCCATACTGTGTCACTTAACCTGCAACTGCAACCTAAAACCCAAGGGATTAAACATAAGTAAATAAATATAACAGCTCTTGCCAACAGGACATTAATGTTTGCTTGTCTTTGTGTCTAAGGGTTAGCCCCTCTGCATCAGTGTGCAATGTACCGCAGTACCATCTGAGCTGTAAACAACCACAACAGACACAGTAAAGTCTTTATTATGTGCTACAATGTGCAACATATAAATCATTTAGAAAATTAGCCTAGAGACTTGATGTATTGTATGTATAGTTGTTCGTCTGTGTTAGTGATTCTCAGCACACCATCACGTGCTTCAGTGTAACAGGCTGTCAGGGGGGAAAGCAGATGCATAGCACTCCAGCAGTGAGGCTGGATGGGGCTGAGGGGGATCGGTCGGGTACAAGGCACCCAGTGGGAGAAGCTGGCACAGATGGAGCCCCAGACCCACTGAGCAGCATTCGATGTCAACTGCACTGCTCAAGAGAGCCCTTGGGATCCACGGGGTCTTTGGCAGACACAAGCTCTCTCTGTTTTAGTCACCAATTAGTTTAATGGAGCAAAATCTAAAATCACTTCAGACCAACACAACTATGAAAAAAAACTAACAGGGGGAATGGGTTTTTGGTCATTACTCAGGTTTTAGTCTAATTTGGGTTAAGCTGTTACATAAACACTAAGACAGAGATTCAAGGCACATTTTTAATCTCTAAGAAGCCTTTGAAGAGATTTTATTTGTAGCTGTATTGAAGGTATAGCTGCTTGCAAAATGTTTGGACACGCTTACAATATGAATAATTCATCTAGTTTAGCTAAAATGAATTTCCTTTGTTTTTATCAAAGTTAGGTAATAATAGATGTGACACTAACTTTTTTATGAGTTGTGTAGTGTAGCATTTGGTTGTTATTAGAAGAGGAAAAGATGGTGTGGCACTTTTCTTGATTTTCACACTAAAAACCTCATTAAAGACAAAATCCTGTTTGTCCCTGAAGTCGTGTGCCTCTGTCTATTCTACGTGGACTACAGAATGCTACAATGAAAACATGGAAGCAAGTAATGCAGCCAATAGACCCCTTTAATTTGTTGCTTTATATGAAGGCAGACAAGGTCCAAGAGTGTTTGTCTGTGTGTGAAAGTCGTGTCCCTGCAACTGTATGCTAAAGACTGTATATCAGTGCATAGAAAATCAGTCTGATTTATTTACAGGACACATTTCCACATTAAACACTACAATTACTAAGACTGACCTAAAGAGGCTAGAAGAGTTGGAAAAGCCTCACAAGTTAATGGTAGAAAACCAGTAAGAGAATTTCTTCAGCAGCCCTAGTTTTTCATCTTTGCCTTCAGCATCTGTGCTGCAACAGACATCACACAATTTCATTTCCGTTAATTGACTATTTTGAAGTGGCACAGCAAGAGTTTTCCATCATCATATTGTCAGGAAACAGCTGCCAGCTGCACAGTAAACCTATAATACAATCAGCTACTTTGTGGCGGCCTTCACGCTCTCATTGTGTTAGGCATTGCTTACTGCTAATGCCCCTTGATTGGTCAAAATACGCATTGTATCTGGCATGATGTTTCCTCAGTTCATTATGGCCTTAATGTATAGTTTCATTTCATTATTGTTTTTTTTTTTTTTTGATGAATCACAAGATGAAATGTGGAACGTGATTTTATAGCGAGCACATCTATGCAAAGAAAGCACGAATCTGTAACAATTATCACTTTAAAATCAGCTGTCATGGTGCTCCCGTCCTCCTGTGGGTCTCCACCGTTTCTCTCTCTCCCCCTTTGTTTTCTCTCTCTCTGTTTGTGTGCTTCCTGCTCTGTGTGTGGGTGTGTTTACCTGCCTGACAGGGGCGGGATCTTCCTCGCCCCCTCCTGGATGGAAACACATCTGGCAATCAGCTGTTTGCTATTTAGGCTGAGACTTGACCTTCAGTCTTTGCACTGAGTGTTGTGTAGCTGTGGCGGTCTTCACCTCACTGCTCTGTAAGTCTCTGCTTCAGTTTAGGGGTTGTTGGGGACACTGAGAGGATCGGGGACTTGGATTCACCAAACCTTCCTTCTATGGGATTTCTTACATATCAGACTTTTGAACCGAGCACTTAAAAAGAGTTTATTTATAGCAGTATCTGCATCAACACTGTGAATAAACTCGCTGAATTTTCATTCCTCAGTCCTGAGTTTGAGTCCAGCCAGACAAGCCATGGCACTCACTGACAAATTAAATACAATAATTAAAGTAAACAGTAGCTGTTAAAAAAAATGTTGTGCTTTCAAAATAAATGAAATAAATGTAAAAAAAAAAAACATTTGAAACAATATAAAACAAAAAAAGAAAGATATGAAAAATATATTAAGCCTGTGCTGTCCTTGTTAACTTAAAGCTAAACCAAAACTTGCTATTAAAGCAAAAGCTGATATCAGTTCAATATTATCATGATAAGCAAAAGTAATTCATTTATTCTACAGATCCTTTTGGGACAATGTTAAAGAAATCAAACTCAGGTCAGAAATGGTATTGTAATGAATTGTACAGACAGTTGATGCATTAAGGGAAGATAGTAAATAGAAATAGCATCTTCTGCAGCTTCTGTGTGTCTTTGAATTTATCCCCCAGGTCTGTAAAGCACCATTCTTCCAAAATATTTTGGTAACAATTTAGGAAGGACACCTTTTTAGGCATTATTAAGATATTAGTAAGTGCTTAATTTATCATTTATAAACCATGAATCCTCCTTAGTATTCAATTATTAAATATAGAAGAAAATGTTTCTTCTTTTTGAATTCATAGTTCATGTGTAATGTGTTCATTTTCACTGCTGAAATCAAGCATTCATTGGCTGTAATTCTTATTATATAATAAGTTTTAACCTCAAGTAGTTTATTTTACCTCCCGCAAATTTCTTGATGGAGCCTTGTAAACCCGGTCCAGTTGTATTTTGAGTAACTGGGGTGCTTCCATCTCTCAGACTCTCAGTGGGGGCTTTTGTCTTTGGAGCCTCGTTTCACATTCTCAGCACCAAAAGAAGCTTTTAAGTGTCTTTTTCACTTCTAAGAAAGACGACAGCAATGTAAGGATGAACAGATGCTGTGTTGCTGAAAGGATTATTTTTCTGATGGTGCAAGCCATCTGCACCGCCAACCACTATTCCAGGAGTCTGATAGTAAGAGATTCTTCTACATGTGCTCTGTAGATTTAGTTTTATGCAAATGGGTTTTACATTTTTTCACAATATCTGTATATTTCTATATTATATGGCTTATTTATGCAAAGGTTTAGAGATTTAAAAAAGTAGACTGACACTGCTAAGGTGGGTTTACAAAGTTGGGCATTAAAATTGTGTTATAGTTGTGAATAAACTGTCAGTAGATGTCATCATCTATATTTTCCAACATTTATCAGTCAAATATAAATATTCTGCTACATTATAATCAACATCCAACGTACCTTAACAGTCAGTGTGTATTTATCTTTGCCTCCATATATTTGTGGTTTTATTTGTGTCTTCCATCTTTTTTATTTTAATGAGTAATGCCCTGAAAAAGGGATGGCTACACATAACAAAGCTTAGTCTTTAGCAAGAAATAATTACCACTCTAAGGATTGTCACAGTCTGACTGCCTACAAGGACTCTAATTGTTTCTGCCTTTTTTGTTTTTTTTATTTCACCACATTAATACATCTTTAGTCGTCAAAATAAGAGGAGCTGGCTGAAAACGAAACAGGAGGCAGATTGCACATGACTTCAGGAAATATGGATAATAAATAGGTATTAATGCAAGAAAAAATGGTTTCTGAGAATTACTGTGATAGCAACATTAGTTTGTTATGTTGTTAGAAAAATGCAGTTGCTAATACTTGGCAAGGCCATACATAGTAACACATTTAATTAGGCTGATAGATTTGTGCTTGACAGTATCTTCAGTGCACATAGCAACACATAGTTGTTAAGCCCTTATTTTGCTGAACTTTATTTGAGTTGGACTTACATTTGTCACTACGAAGGATCTAAATGTAAGCCCTTTATTACTATGAATAATAAGGGATTTTCGTTTGGTTCTGAGTGTTTTGGAGTCATCACTGGACAAACCTAAAGTTTAGCCCATCCTTCCACAACTTTTTTCACATCAATTTTTTGTTATCTTTCGAGTAAAGAGTCAAAAAACAATATTAGATATAGATAGTTTTATTACAAGGAGAAACTGTAAAGTTCATTGATTAAAATGAACAAGCAGAAGCACGCATGTAAAACAGCAGAACAAGATGCCCTTAGTCTGCTGCCTAAACTACAAAGCTGTTTCAGCGCAAAACAGAAAAGGTCCCCAAACCTAAAACAGTAACGCCAAACTGCTCCAAACCAAATAAAAGCTCTGCAGCTAATGCACGGATTTTGTGTTGTTATATAATGTTATTTCACAAATGAAGAGATTAGCAATTATCAAACAAACTTAAAAAAAACATGTTTAGTAATTACAGCTGCACTTTGCTGCTTTTAATCTGCTTTTAGCTTTTAGCAGGTGGTAATTAGTTTAATCCAGGTGATGCAGAGGGGATTTCTATTTACCTTACTTTTTTCTCATTACCTGTTGTTGTCTTTCACTGTATTCCAAGTCTGGAGGACAAATGGTTTGTTTCAACCAGCAAACACTATATCTGTCAAAACCTAAATTCCTCAAGCTGTGATGTCAGTTTAGATATTTAAAAAACTCATTTGCAGAGGTGACCTGAATTATTGGTACATCATCTCAAAAGTCATATTAGTGAGTCACAGCTGTTACCTAACATCCCAGGAACTGATACTACGTGACAAGCTTGCGAGTTATATGCTAGCAAAAGTCGAGATTCAGGAAAAGGATAAGCGGAACTGAATCGATGGATTGAAGGATTTTTATGGGCTTTTTGTCACGGCCTGCAGAGGCAGACTGTGTGTGAGGAGAACCCAGGAGCAGACACGGGCAAGGAGACTGAACTGAACCAGAACGAGGAGCGAGCCTTTATTATGGCTGAAAACAGATAGTCAAAAACGAGGAAATAAGGACCGTAGTGAAACTAGACTAGACGTGGCAACACGGGCTTGACAATATAAACCACGTAGACATAATACTAACATGACAACATAAACCAACAAGGGAGACTGAAACATAAGGGACGACGACATAAAAGGATCTACATAAACAAAGACTAAAAACTAAGTAACTTTAAGATAACTCGATGACTTCATATAAATGAATGTCAAAAATACAAGGTAACTCAAATCCTAACTAGTAATAACTAGTAACTTTAATAATATAAGGTGTCAACAATAAACAATGAACCTAAAATGCTCAGTCGCAGACCCAGCCCGTGACATTTTTTTACACCATGTAGTTCAATGCAGATGATAATGGATGTTAACCCCAGGTTCATAGATCACAGCAAAACTTATGACAAGTGTCAAGGTGGAAAAATCCATAACAGCAAGAGCAAGGAGCAAGAAATAAATGGTACATGTCTGTTTTTAGATGAACAGGTTTATATTGTATATTAAAATGAATGGGAGCCTGTCCCTAAAACCAGCCTAAAGTCTTGCCTAATCTTTTAGTGTGAGCCTCTCAGACCGCGTTTTAGCTCGACGCCCCCATGCTTCGTCCTCCGTGCTGCCCTTATTTGCCAGGCTCTTTTCATCTTCTACATTTCTTTCATGTTTCTCTCCTCTTATATTGTTATTAACCCTCCTTTCATCTGTTTTTCAGGCATACACTCCCTTCATCTCCAGATGCCTTGTTACAGCAGGTCATTTACTGCAAGCTTCTTGGCTGCAGGCTGGGCAAGTAGTGAGAAATGTTCAATCGCTGCAACATTTCATGTTTCAAAAGCACAGCCACCGTATGTATCCTGTTGATGAGTGCTTGAGCAAGAGAATAGACCTACAATTATTGCAAACTGTGTGAGAATGCCTGTTAAATCCATCAAACAACTTCCCCAAACATCCACTTTTACACTGCCTTCACTATGATAATGGGCACGATATCCCAGGATCATTTGGTGAGTGAGGTGCGGTGAACTGTAGTGGATTTGTATGTGTGTGGATTTCAGATTTGATGTAACTGACTAATCTGTACTTTGCACTTTACTGTGTAAATGCCCAGTTAATGCTTTTGTCATTATCTGCTGTGGAGAATTAAATGAGGTTGGATCCGCAGTCAGTTGAGTACCTACTCCCCACGGATTTAAGTTATAGAGTAAGGCTTCTTACAGGCGAAAAGAAAAACATGCATGACTACCATTTATTAATTATGTAAGTAGTATTCATTCTCAGTGCGAAAACTTATCAAATCAATTAAACGCTGGCAAACACAACTCTGAGGTAATTATGAAACCAAATTTTCTGTGATGGTTTAAGGACAGAATGATAAATTACATACATGGCATACCTTTGAATAATGTGTACTCGACAGGGCTACAGTAAACACAATTTACATCCTTTTTTCTCAGCAAGCAGGATTTGCTGGGGTAGTTTATAATTGAGTCTAGTGGTGCATGAACTTTCTACAGCTGCAATCTGTCTACACACAGTTATTTCTCCCTCTGCAGGCTGCAGCTTTCTTTTGTCAACTCTGCCTCACATCACAACAGTCCCCAAACGTGAGAGATCTTGATGAAACCAGAATGTAATTATTAGTGTAGTAGCTCTTGGTTGGTGGCAGGATCTCTACATGGTTCAGCAAACAACACGCTCTCTGTTCAAATGAAGAACATTTGGCTCCTTTCAAGAGCAATTATTTCAACCTTCAGTCAGGCTATCCCCGACCAATGAATGACAAAATAGTAGAGTTTGATAGAAAAAAATAAATGAATAAAATATATTATAATAATACTAATAATTAAAATATATTAGCATCCCCCGACTATGTCTTGATGCATGCTCAATCATCCAGGTAAGGAAATCCCAAAAAGTTGATTCTGTTCATCTGGACCCAGCACACCACCGCTGACTAACAATAGGCCATGAGGTCAGTTTCATGATCATTAATATGCATTGTCATGACCATTGATCATAGCCATGAGTACCATTCACAGGGAGTAGGGGAATGGTTGCAATCACAGCTTTGTAAGATGGTGAGAGATGTACTCCTAAATGGTCTCCTCCCTGTCAACGATGTGTACTTATATCCCTGAAACTGTGTCCACTGGCCTGTAGGTGTAAACAGACTGTGGAGTTCTGGCCTGATCAGTTGGCTCTTCTGTGTTGTGCCATCTGCTTAGCCAGAGCGTGTTTGATTTCCCTGATGTATAAATCACGACAATGCTCATGGTACTTAACAGTGTACGCTATATTACTCTGTTTGTGCCGAGGAGTCTGATCTTTGGGGTGGAGGACTAATTTTTGGGGTTTGAAAGCCACAGAGACGCAGTGTTTAAAGAAAATGTGTTTCAGGTTTTCTGATGCTAATTTGCTTAGGCAGCAGTTTTCCTTTATCTTTCTTTGATACCTTGGAGCTTTCTTTAGGTGTTTTTTCAGCTTTGACAAATGTCCAGCTGGAACAACCACATTTACTCAGAGCCTGCTTGATACGATGTCCTTCCGCTGTGTCTGTGTCTGTGGGGATGGTGTTCGCTCTGTTTTGTAGCGTCCTGATGACACCCAGTTTGTGCTCCAGTGGATGATGAGAGTCAAACCTTAAATACTGACCCGTATGTATAGGTTTACGGTACACATCAGCTTTTAAATGTCCCCCATTAATGATGGTCTAAGAGGTCTAAGGCCTCATATCCTCCCTGATGAACTGGATGCGTTTGTCCACTGAGTTAATGTGATCATCAAATTGTGGTACATCCTAAAATGTGCCCAGGTGACATCCACATGCCTGAACCAATGACTCAGTGGTGTTTCAGGATAGGGTAACTATTGGTCAGTGCGGGGAGTGTCCTGTAACCTCTTACAAACTACCTCCACTGGAACACAAGTGAAGAGAGATGTAAAATCACACAAGGCCATTATTTTATCTGCCTCCATAATGACATCTCTCACAACCAGGTGTCAGAGCTGCCTACCAACAAGCTGAGAAAGCCAGAAACCTTCAGATGTTATAAGTGACCGAGTTGATCATACAGACAAATGGTCTTAAATAACTTTCCCAAGTTTTCTAAAATAAAATGGGACAAACAAATAAGTCCATCAATAAAAAATCAATTAAAAAAATGATCATTAAAATCTGGGCCAGAATAAATACATTTTCAATGTGTCAATGTCATCAGTCTGCACTGGTGCTTTGGATCAAACTGAGACTCATTAGTTTACAGTCACAGCAGTTTCTGTATTTTCTTCCTCACACAGGTATGGAGCTGAAAGGTGAACGCTGAAGTATAATAGTATTTACACGTCAAGCGTGTCATTAATTCTTTTCACTCGTGTCAGCTCATTTTAAACACAGTTTCCGGTTAAGGAAAAAATACATGTCCAAGCATCCATTCTCTTCTGCACCAAGTACCTGGAGAGCACATGCAAACTCCACACAGAAAGTCCCCAGCCTGATGGTGGGGCTGCTCGTGCTACTGTGCAAACATAAAGATGAAATATCTCCAAACGACTGTCCTTGTGCTGGTGGCTTCCTCCATGCTACTGTACCTCTACAACTGGGGCTGCTGTAACTTGATCAAGTAAATACAGAACAACATACAGCTAAAAGGAATGGATTGAACCATGTTTATCCTCATTTTCACTGATATCCACTCCAGCTTTTTAAATCAATAACAGACCATTGTCCAGTCCAAGTATCAGAGGAGCTCATCCATCCACTCTTTTTTTCAGTCAGCTTTTTTTTTTATCTCTTGAAAATATATTGGAGGGTAATAAAACAAAAAAATAAATAAATAAATAAAATAAATGCATACATAATAACAAATTAGCCAAAGAGAAATTCCCATTAGCAAGAGAGAAAACTTCTTCTACTATACTTCTACTAGCAGGCCTTTGATACTCTGACAAAAATAAACAGAAACTATGAGAAAAGATGGGTATTCTAAACATATTCAACACTTTTCCATTAGAAGATAAAAATAAATAACTGATTCACACTCTGCTTCTACGTGTCTGGTCTGCTTTTTGGTTTGATGCTATGAGGTTATGGATGAATTTGAATGTTCTTGGCCAGGTCACGCAGTGCTTTATCTTTGCTCACTGCATCGGCAGTTCAGACTTTGTTTGACGAGATATAACAAAAAGAAATTAAAGGTTTCTGTAAAGGGGAGCAGGTTTCCTCTGGTCACCGACATGTTTGACATTCCCTGTAATTTGCTCGTGCTCTGTTCCTCTTCAGGCTCGCCACGTCACTTCCTAATGGGCATTTTTGGGGCCTTTATCCATTTACAGTCCTGCCCTCTGCACAACATAACAATGTGTGAGATGGATTACTGTCACTATATGTTTTGGAGAATTATACATGGTATGGTTTACTGGCTTATTAATTAAGCAAGTGATTTTTTTCAGTATAGGATTTGTTACCAGTGCCTTAACCTAAGTACTTTTAACGTAACTATGTGCTGTTATAATCAGCAGTGTTGCTTTAATCATTACACAAGTCTTTTTGGCACAGCCTCAAACCTTTCTGATTTGGGTTTTTGGATCTTCTCACTATTCAAGTGGGCGGAAACAGACACACACACACAACAACAAATCTATTTTTAGAGTGTGACGTTGTGAGAGCTGCAAAAACATATCTTGGTGCAGCTTTCCACAAAGATCTTGACTGTTCACATACTGGGAACTATCTCCGAGCTCATGTGCCCAATCTGATGACATTATTGTACAGCATTTGTTTGTGTCTAGCTAAGTCTGTTAAAGGGTAAGCTAAAAGACCAATAGTCTGTGACTGTTCCACAAATCCTGAAGAAGCGTTTCTTCACAGCGTATTCTAATAGTGGTCCTCGTTTGTAAGGACCTTTGGCTCACTGTTTAATTGATATAAAGCCTGAGCCATGAAATATTTGCCAGGAAGCTGCAATTTTTTGAAAGTGGAGTGTTTGTTAAACCTTCTGAATATAAAAAAAAATTAAAAAGTAAATATTGATTTGCGTATATGGATTTTAATCTTTATCACTTTGGCATTTTTGTGAAATGTACTGCTTAAGAAATTTATTTTGCAATCCATTGGTGTTTTATCTGATGAGATAAACTTAGCTTTGCAGTGTTAAAAATGTAAAAGAAATTCTGGATGGGTTTTAAAATAAAGCGTGTATGTTGTTATTGTTTTATTAATATGATTGTTATTATTGTGCATTTAATTTCTTTTTAGATGACGACATTTAGTAATATTTAGTACCCCTGTTTTAGTGGCTTTGAGAAGTAGATGGAATAATATATAAAAAGAAAAGGAAAACAACCTAAAAAACTATCTGTTTTATTGTTAGTGGTTAAACAATTGCTGTGCAGTGCAAAAAATAGGTAATCCATCAATATTATTTTATTACACATTATGATCACATGGGCTACATATTCTTTTAAATACGTAGCATCTGTTGTAACTCATTTACAGCAAAAACACTGAAAGCAATATTATTCATAAGACATATTAGACCCCAAGGCCTGTTTGACTGGAACATCTTATTAGAATAACAACACTAATGGTATATTTGGTATGATCACAACTGACACGTTGGATGACATGAAAATGAGTACGATATAAAGTTTCAAATATTACACTTTTATTACTAATCAGTTCTAAAGATCAAATATTATAAAAGCTTGAGAGCGGCTGAACCACCTGGACAGACGCACACCTGCAACCACAGTTCAATTCCTTGTAGCCCCGAGGGATTTCATTTATTTTTTTATTTTTTTTATGTTTAGTAACAGTTGTAAACCAATTTTAGACAAATGACACTTGGCAAGTACCGCGTTATGGTTTGCAGAGCACATTTTCTTTGGGAATGTAAGTTTAATGTTAATATTCAACATTGCATCTGTTTTTATTTGTAACAACAAATTATCCATCAGTTTACAAAAAGGATTTACTTATGATTTGCCACCTGCATGCATTCCCAATTATTAGCTTTAAACCCTATGAGCTTTATTCATTTTTTGTACTCATCTAGCAATAACTCTCAAATCACTCTGCGAAGGTGCGAAACCAATCAGTCAAGACAGTGATTATTTCTTAGTTTTATACTCGTTAAATTGTGCAAACATTTGCACATTCAATTCAATTCAATTTTATTTATATAGCGCCAAATCACAACAACAGTCATATCAAGGCGCTTTATGTTGTACAGTAGATCCTACGATAATACATACAGAGAAAAACCCAACAATCATATGACCCCCTATGAACAAGCATTTTGGCGACAGTGGGAAGGAAAAACTCCCTTTTAACAGGAAGAAACCTCCGGCAGAACCAGGCTCAGGGAGGGGCGGGGCCATCTACAGAGAGACAGAGATTAATAACAGGTACGATTCAATGCAGAGACGTCAGTTAAAACACAGTGAGTGAGAAAGGTGACTGGAAAGGAAAAACTCAATGCATCATGGGAATCCCCCGGCAGCCTAAGTCTATTGCAGCATAACTAAGGGAGGATTCAGGGTCACCTGGTCCAGCCCTAACTATATGATTTACCAAAAAGGAAAGTTTGAAGCCTAATCTTAAAAGTAGAGATAGTGTCTGTCTCCCGAATCCAAACTGAAGCTGGTTCCATAGAAGAGGGGCCTGAAAACTGATGTTAGATGCTTGCATGCATACGGCATAAGGTAATATGTGTCTGTAAGCTGTTTGCAGGCCTCTCCATTTACTATTAAAATGGTAAAACTGTGTATTTGTGTTGGAGCGGAGTG
>VUQR01031203.1:67383-117182 GCA_015108515.1 Hemichromis elongatus | reverse complement strand
TGGAGTCACCATGACTCCGCCCAGGTCGAGCGCAGAGCGCTGGAGGAGAGAGAGACAGAACCCATGCACACCGAGATAACATGTAGCCGACCTGAGCCAGCCGAGAAGGCACAGGGACCATGACACTGCCTATTTCAGCAGTAGAATTTCACTTTTTGAAACTAGACACAAAATCAAAACCCCACTTATCCTTTTTGCCTCTAATTGAGACCCTTATTTTTATAATGATCATAAAAGTTTGAATTAGTTAAGACAATCAATAAGACAAAACTAACATGGAAGTTTTTCTTTGATCCTAGATCAGGTAAGCAAAAGGGTCGTTTCATCGTGGACTTACCAATAGGGATTAGAAAAAACCGAGATTTAAGGCAATTAAGGCGTCAGTCACATAGAGACTGGTTGGTGACCAGAGATGTGCATTTCCTTCACTCTTGAGATCTACAAATACAAAGTGTATAAATAAACCACATCCATATTTTAATATAACCTACATTCTGATGAGAAATACACATTTAAACACAGACAGACATATGAACCTAACCTGATTACAGAAACCTTGCTTTGACCTTGGGCGTGGCACTACTACTCATAGAAGGAATTGTAATTATATATATAAGTATATAAGTACGTTTTTGTTTCAAGGGCATGTTGAACTAATACATGAATGGACATGCATGCCTGCAGCGGTAAACTGTGTGCGTATGTCAAAACAGTCCGATTGTTTTCCTGCCTAATTAGTGACAGAAACATCTTGCACATTATGACATAGGAACTGGACCAAAGCACTGTGTGGTCAGGTGTGTAGAGCCCAGATGATACATTCTGCACTGCCAGGGAAAGGTCATCCAGCCTTTATTAAGATGTCATCCAGACTTTATCAGGATAGAGAGCACTGAAGGTAGGCACATAGAAAAGATTGAGTTCGTTGGTGGGGAGGCCATCAGTGGGCGAGCTGAGTGAAAAATTGCACAATAGATTCATCTTGTGAAAAGAATAGGGGGAGGAAAGCCTGTTCTAAGGACCTTCCATTTGATGTTGGTAATAAAAATGATACAATAATCAGGGCTAGATTATGACACAACATTCATTTATGGAAAATTTGCCTGACGTCACAGCTTACATAGTAGCCTTACAGAGGACATTTAATGCATCTCAGTATCCTTGGAGCATCAATCAAGGACAGACACTGTCTCAAGATGTGGAGCTGAAATAGTTCTGCTGAAAAGGATGGCAGCGTTTATTATTCTCTGTAAACGTGACACATTACAAGAGTTAATAGGTAGCAGAGAATTTATCATCTATAATATGAAGCCTTGATTTAAGAATAAATAAGGAGAAATTGACAGAGCTGTTTGTTCTGACAGCAAAACAAACAAAAGTAAAACTTAACAACCTCTCATGAGCCTTTTCAGAAATGTACGTATTTCATTACATCACAGTAAGTCAGCATGAGAGCCTAATTACTGTAGCTTTTGTTGTAGAACCAAGAATTGAAGTCAGTGCACTATAACTGTGGATGCCGCTTTGTTGTTCCTAAGGAATGGCTCAAGCCCCTACGGTGACCAAAGATCTATCAATCTTCTAGGAAACTTTGTAATGCAATGTAAACACAGAATATGGCTTTTGTGATAACAGAAGACACAGCAGTGACACTTCCTTTTAATCCCTGTCATTTTCTTGTAGAAGATATTGTCATGGAACCTCAAAAAAAGACATAAATCTTTTCAGATCAGGATCTTTCCCCTAATGATAAAAAAGATAGTACAGTACTTTCATGTTATTGTATTCTCATTACTGAGACATAAGTATTTCATCATCAAAGAAATATGTCTTGTTTAAACTTCACAACTTTTGATGGCTTTCTCTTGATAACAGCATGTTGTTGTCATAGCAAGAAAGCTAAATATGTTTTTTTTTTTTGCATAAAAGTGACAGCAAAGTTGTCATTTTAACGGTAAAATGCACATTTAAACTGTAGTGTAAGTTGCAGAAAAGTTCAAATATAAAATTTTCAGCCATTTCTGATATGTTTAAAACTGATATTTAGTGCCATATTTTCTGCACTATTAGGCGCACTTAAAATCCTTTAATTTTTTTTAAAAATCGACAATGCACCTTATGTATGAATTCTATGAATTGTAAGAATTTGTCAAAAAATGTTTTAGTATGACTTTGGTAAGCTACAAAGCCGCACCCCTGGATGCATTACTGCTACCATAGTTAGGAGCCTCGCGGACTCATAGTCAACTGGGTCCAAAACTCCATCTGCTTCAGGTCCCAAAGTCAAATGAACACTGTGGCATCACTGAGAGTTAAAAACTGTCTAAATTCTTTTAACTTTAATAAAATAATCAGTGTTGGTGCTTTACCAGGTGTAACAATTAAGTTTAACATCCAAGCATATATGAAAACAGAATTTATTAAATTTAACGGAGTTAAAAATTAGCAGGAAGTTAGCTCGCTAGTTTCCACCTAAACATGATATACCATGTTCTTACTGAGAGCCTTCTGAAAACATTAAAACATATGGCTCTGCTATCACCTCCAACATAAATGAAGACAGAAAACTAAACAGCAGTGACGTTTGTAGGGTTACTGAAGTTGGATTAGCTGGTATGTAATGATGTGCTATGTGATCGCTAGCAACACAGCTATGTTAGCATAACACAGAGTGAAGCTAGAGGATGAACGCTAACTTTTCCCACTTGATAAAAGTTAACGTTCGCATGGCAGGATGCTGTAAACAGACCAAACTTCAGTCAGGAGAACAACTGAGATAATCCATCTACAATACCAGGTTAGTCATTAATATACTGCAACAACATGGGAATAAGGCAGAATTCAAAAGAATTCAACATTAATGAATCAATGATACGAAAGTGGAGGACGCAACAAGAATGAGTTGAAAGTTTGACATATTTGACTGTTTTATTTTGTTTAATGCGCCTTATAATCCGGTGCCCCTTGTGGTCCAAAAAATATGGTACATTTTTGAGTAAATCACCAACCTGCACGTCATCTGTTACATATAGATAGATAGATAGATAGATAGATAGATAGATAGATAGATAGATAGATAGATGTATCTGCTCATCGGAAATGATAATGATAACAATAAAAAGAATAATTATTAAAAACAAAAGTAATGACCTAATGATAAATAATAGATATATTTTACTGCTGTAGTTTAAAATGTGACCACAGGACTCAAACAGAAGAAACTGTTTTTATCACATAGCTAATATGTAACACATGCTCTCTGCAGCTTTCACTCTTTAAAATGCAAGCATGTGCTCAGACATGAGGAAAATAAGGCAGTCAAACACGTTCCTTTTTATTTAAAAAGTGCACTACTTATTCATAATGGAGTCTAATACACATTCTTAATGATAGAAAAAGAGGCCTGAGCTTTTATTCTGTGCATTAGTTGTAATATTTTGCGCAAATCACATGAAATCTGTAAGCTCTTAGCCCAAAGCTGTGGCTGCTGCAGCACCAGAACACAGAGGATGCATGATAGATAATGTCTTTTGCAACCTTTACATGATTACAGTATGCATTACACATAACAGCCTGTTAACCCTCTTAAACCACAGTTTCTAGGAACGTCGGTTTTATGAATGCCATTTACTGATAGTGTGTAGGCTGTACACTGAAACACTCTATGTATTCAAGCTTAGTTAGGGAGGCACTAAGCTACCAAGCACAAAGCTCTAAGAGAGAAATGATGTGACCTTATGGCTCAGCATTGATCTGCGGTAAAAGGATTTTTATGGTGATCTCAAATTTGACTGAGTCAGGCATTGGCACTGTCAGGATCATATTTTCAAAATGACATTGCTGTTCTTCACGTTAATACATATTCTGATGCTGGTTTATTTCATTATTTCAACACTATATTGACTGGCTGAAATTTAAAGCTTGTGAGTACCTCAGCCATCGGCACATCCCAAGAAAGGACTCAATCACAGATTTCAGGGGAATATCGGATTTGTCTCAAGTCCTTTTCCTTCTCGTCTATAATGTCATCAGACTGTCTGTGTCAAAATGTCCCCTTTTACTCGTTTTCAGTTTGAACGATAGAGCAAGGTTCCAATAATTCACTGAATTGAGTAACAGAAGGATAACACAAGTGTTTTTATACGGCTGGATTTTCTCATATCAAGCCAGAAATTCATTGCACCACAAAGTAAACATGTGACATGTTGATGCTCTCTGTATCACACTCAGGCAGGTCTTGGGAGTATTTTATAACCATGCTAAGGGAGTGTAGCTCTACAATAAATCAAATGTGCAGGCCAGTAATTATTGCCTCTGCTCTCTCTCAGGGATCGAGGGATTTCACTTGTGCACTTCCTTTCATTGCACATTGGAGCACTAGCCCTTGTGTGTTGTGAAAGACAAGTGAGCAGAAAAGCGAATGTCAGTATAATTGGTGCGTTTGCAGCTCCTGCCGCACAACCCTCACCAGCTGCAAATTACTTCCATGTTGCAACTCAAGGACAAAGGGCTTGACACATTGATATGTGCACACAACCATGATAAGTTGCTGTGTGAGCAAAGTCTGAGAAACGTTGAGTGCTGCTGTTAAAGGGAAACGCTGGCTGATGATATTCTGTTAGGATAATACACTTCTAATGATCTCAAGGTGCATGTGTTTTCCATTTCAGTGTGACTTTGCTGTACAGTATGTGCATTGTTCATTATAGCTCTCCTTTTACCCTATGGGTTTGTAATATAGGAGGCTAATAATTCTGTTTACATCAAAAGGAAATTAGGAGACGCCAAGGGCACGGGGAGATGCTTATATGGCTCCAGAGCAACATCTCTGCAGTAAGTCTCATACCTCAGTCTCTTTGTTCATGCCAGTGCAGTGCCATGATATAGGTGCACTTTCACACTCAAAACTTGCCTTCCACAGAAATGGCTGAAAAACTTGGTTTAAACATCAATGGGCAGCATCGAGTCTCCAGGAACCCTCCTATCTTTGTCTATTCTCTTTGTGTTTCCTGGACCGGTGAAACACAGGAAGGGGCTGCCGGACAAGGACAGACTGTGAAACCAAGAGCACACATCCACTAGACTTCTAAAAGAAATCCTCTTTCACCAAATGTGTCAGGATTCATTGTGATTCTGCAGACACACACCTTTCTTCTTCTTTTTTGTAACATCTTCATTTCCCATTCGTTTAAGGTAAATCCTATTACAAGTGCATGTATATTCTTTAACTACTTAACCAGTATAAAGTGGGAATACAGCAGAGGTTCAAGTGTTGTGGCTTTCATAAATATGTGCGACATGAGGGAATATCAGCTAATATGGCAACGAGACGGACTGCAGCAAGTACCTAAAGTTTGAATGAGGGTAAGTTTCTTTATGTACAGTAAATGATTTTTCCAACTTTGGATGGGAAGTCATCTCACTCACATGCCTTTGAGTCCCTGATTTCTCATAGTCATGTTCAGCGTGTATGGTTTTTGTATGTTAAAATACAACTGGCGGGTTAATTTGATTTGTCTAGGAACTTGAACCTGAACGCTAGATACTCTTATCATATGAGTCATATCGTATATCCTAACATGCTTTCTATTAAATTAGCACAAAGAAATAGAGTAAATCTAATAGACATCGGCAATCTAGCTTTAATTTCCTGTACATCTCACTTTCAGTGTACAATATTGGCCAAAAGATGCTTCACAGTACCTGAATAGCTCTGCTGAAAAGTATGAATCTCTACATGCTAAATCTAATTTTCATCCTTTAAACATGCTACAAAATTTTAAAAAATTAATATATTTTACAGACTTCCACATGACCACCAAGCTAGTCAGCACAGTGTTGTTGTTGTTGTTTTTCTTATTATTATTATGAAAAAACAGAAGAGCAACTGAATGAAGTATAATCAGGCCAAGGGCACTTACGTAACAACGCAGACAGAAAAACAGTCATTAGAATTGGGGGATAGTAGCAATATAAGAATTAGTGTAGCGAGCATAATGTGCAAAGAACTGCCGCGTGAGTAGTTTTAGTTTTAAGCACATTCCCTCAATAATCCAATAAAGGATGGGACAAAATAAATGCTAATAGTAGCAATAGTCAATAAACCTGATGCAGTAATTTTGAGTAAAATGCATTTGAAATGTCTAACATCAAACATTTTATTCAAATAAGTAATCATAAAGGAAAATTTGACTAGTATAAATTTAATGTATAGCAATTAACTTTACTTGATTGCTATCAAGGTTTCAATAAATGCAACATTTCACGTTGTTCTTGTGTAACAAAGGTAGACAGAAGTTGTATTGTGGGCAGATTTTTTTTGAGTGCATATACTCAGGTTTCTTTTTATATACTCTGCTTTACTTTTAAATTTTACTTTTATCTGCTGGCACCCAGAGAAACTTTGCTCTGTTTTCTCTGGATATCAAAATTGAATTCTGGACTAATATGCATTTGTATGGCAATGCTGATGAATCCCATGTTATGGATCTAAAAAAAAACCCAAAAACGTTCTCCTAGATTACCTCACTGCACTGACATAAGGTTTAATGAAGTGTTTGGATTTTTTATTCAATGCCAACTGAAGAGTAAATACAGAAAGTCACAGTCAAAGCTAAACAGTATAGACATTCATAAAACTTTACCATAGTACGTTTATTTATATGCTACGTTCTAAAACCTGCAGAAAGCTCCCACTTTGATTTAAATGACAGTGAAAGCAAGATAATGTTTCAGTCACACTTACACATGACATTATGCTGTCAGAGAGGACACGTTCAGGAGCAAATCGCAGCGTGGGACAAATAAGTCTTCAAAGACAGACAGCTCATACGTAACAAACATTTACTGTCCATTTGATTTCAATAAAAGCAAAAGCTGCTGCAAATTTAGATGATAAATCTCTGTTGGCTTTTATTTCTTAGTTGAAGCGACTGCTTTCACATTACATAGCCATTTCATCCATTTTAAATGAAAAGAAATATTGATTAGCTCAGCTTTACAGATATTTGTATGTTCTGACAGATTTAGCTGTCCGCAGCTCTAATACATTAGCACAAAGACTCATAACTCAAGTCCATTACATGAACCACTTAGCTGAAAACACACCACACAATGCCCCCTTCATGTTTCCATCTTCATTCATGGGGAACATGATCCATATAAATATGCTTTTTTACTGTTTCTTGAATATCTTTTTTTATTTCATAAGCCTGGTTTAAGTGCTGTTACAGACAACACAACGACAGCATTCATTAAGTAAGCCGCCGAGCGTCCGCGACGTTTATAGTCATGTTTAAGCGGTGGCATACTTCATCTGGAGTTTTGTGAACGCCACTACATCACTGCCCGTGGAGCTGCGAGGAGGCCGTGGAAAGCAGTTTGCAGTAACTGCCACGCTGCCTGCGCCTGTTGCCCTGCGCTGATAATTGCACTTTGCATTACATTTACTTTGGCCCCAGTTCCCATCGGCGAGTGACACGGGCTGTTTTTCAGGCTGCTTCTCGGGGCCGAGCAGGGCTGTAAATAGTGCAATGTTTCTTTCTCCAGGGACTGCTGAAGCATTGTAGTATTCACTCTTACAATCTGGGAGCATCACAACACTATTTGTCACTTGTAGTATAGAAGAAAAAAAAAGGAAAAAGAAATTCCTGGCTTTTGTTGCTTCACAGTGCTTTTATCCTGCAACAGGTTATTCACTGGCGATGTGTCTTCTCTCAGGTAGAGCTGCATTCATTTGTTTTCCTGCAGTTAAACTGAGGATATTAGGAAGGCATGGCTGATTCCAACCCATTTTATTGCGATAAATAAGTACCCAGGTGCTGCTTTCACCACCCCGTCTGCTCCTCTGGATATGCCCTACTCCCATCGCAGCCGTTTAGGGACAGCAGAAATGTTATTGCTCTGTCAGTTTTATTTGACATTACCTGAGCTGCAGGATGTCACCAGTGGTGCAGATTCTCAACCCAGTTCAGGGACACTGGAACCAGGCCAGAGTGTTACAGAACAGATGCTAACTGCTCCTTTGTTCAGACACATTCACTTCTTTTCTTTTTTCTTTTCGTTTGTTTCCGTCTGCATTGCAGGATCTGCACTATGCAGTGGAAAAAGGCACGCTTTGACGAATATAAAAAGCAAGCCAAAGACAGAGGGGTGTTTGGTGAGCAATAAAAAAAAAGAAAAAGAGGTTAAGATGTGAAAATTTTATATGGACGCAAATGCTAATGCATGTGAATCTGTGCCAAAGAACATTTTAAGACTAACATAAGAAATTAGACACCACTACAGAGCGAGTTCTCGATGGCCGGCCCATGAGCTCCAGCCTGCAGGCTGTGGGAGGATAATTAATGTCAAAACAGTGCAGTGGTACAAACATACTTTGGCTCTGCTCTTGGCCTGACATGGCTACAACGCACCAGCAGGCTTCAGAGCCCTTCCAGTGTTTTGGTGGAAGCACATTCCAGCAGACTGCACTGCAACACGCCGCCTCTGACTAGTCCTCTAATGAGGTTGGGGACTGTCAACAGCCTTCCTCGGTGCTTCTTCAGCCTGCCGGGGTGCTTGCTCCCAACCCACGGCCCTGCTCCCTCTGGGTCTGCCACACACTTTACACTGGCTGCACCGATTAATCTAATAAGACCTTCTGCTGCTCACTTTTGCATTTTTTTTTTAAAGATTGTGGCCCTTGAGAAGTGAGCTTGACACAGTAATAATTGGGAACTCTGCCGACTTTATTAGCAAGGCTAAACTAGGGTGGTGATTGTGTTCCTGTGCTGTAATTAAATATTCGCAGCAGTGCTCGTGCACATTATGGACACACGTACTGCGTCAACATAAAAGTCAGAGAGCTATTTTTTTTAATGATTTATTGAACTATCTGCAGCATGTATGAGTGTTTGTGCTCCACACTGCCTTTTTTTTAGCTTTTTATTGGATTTTAATGTTTGTTCCAATAATGAAGAAACACCCAAAAACTTCTTCTTCTACTTAAGGTGTGCTGAGTAAATATATTTGAACAGATTCCTACAAAGCAGTCCTTTGACTTAAAATGATCCTTAAAAACTAAAATAAGTTCATATTTTAATATTAAATCACCTCCACGTCTCCCTAGAGCACAAACTGTTCAATTTTTTTCGAATAATTTCGAGAACGCGGTTACAGCAGAAGCACTGATTTAGCTGCCAATCATCGCAGATTTTACAAGTAACCTTCCAGCCAAACAACCTGTTTTCAATTAGTCCAAACGAGCAGATGCTCTATTTCACACACCGCCTGGGCATACAAGTTAAGTCATTCTTGTAAAGATTAAATACCACAGGGTTGAAATTTCTTTTTTTCTTTTTTTTATTTGGTCCACAAATAATGACTGATTTCACACAATTATGCTCCAGTCTAGTTCATTAAAAAGTTCTCCATGTGCCTTTTCTAACACCTGGAGTCTTTGTGTTTTTCCCGCAGAAGATATTGCAGTTTATTTGTAACAGGCACCGTGGAAAAAAGCAAATTAAAGAAGGAAGACATTACAGCACAAACTGCATTTTCATCCTTTATTATCAAATGAGCGATAATTGCTCTGTAACTGCAGGATGTGTTTGGTTTTTAGTTGTGTGTTTTTTTAAAAGAGATGATAATATGTCAACTCTGGAGCTCTTTCTACGTAATCCTCAACCTAATCTCTCTCCTTCAGGAGTCCCCATAAAGTGTTAGTGTCCACCCATTAAATTAAACGGCCTTGTTTGTAGATGTCTTCAAGCATTTACTATTCAAACATAGTAGTGATGCATGACTGAAGGGCGGGATGAAGAAAATATAAAGGGCGTGAAACACTTCGACCTCACCAGACTACAAAAGATTAGAAAAAACAATATAATATTAGTATTATTTGGAGCCCGTTCCATTTCATTTCTAGCTAATTCAGCTTTTATAATATTCTGAAGACGGGATCATTTTTTAAACAATATATTTTGAGTAGGCAGTGTTATATGTTTCCTGAGCATCTCTCTAACAACCAACAGTAGAGACAAACATATGGACCGGTGGATTTCCTGGATGCCGTTTGTGTATATTAATGAAGTCTGAGTCCCAAAAATTAAAGAAAACTTTAACTGCACAAACTGCAAATTTCATTTCTGTGCATATTGTATATTTTGTTATGTTATTCTATATATATGCTGATTACTGCTGGCCTTTCTTTTAGCGTCAGTGTGGAGGAGTACTCCAATTTCATTCCACTTTTGTACAAATTATGATTCTTCAGTGACACATCATATTTGTTACTCAAAACAAACAAAAACAAAGCTGTAGGATCAGGCTTCTGGCTGCACTGATTCAAAGAAAGGCAGCACAGCTGAGCAGACTGGATATTTACACCCAAAATTCTGACTTTGACTCATCTGATTACATGTTATTTTTTCAGGTCATTTTGTTACATGAGTACAGTTTAAAATGTTCAACTTGAATGAATCTAGTCAAATGAAATTTACCTCATGCTCACTCGCTGCACATGTAAAACCTAGCCACTACACCTATATGAATCGTTCTGTGGAGTACCCATAGAGACCTCTCTCTACCTCTCTCTTTTTCCTGTCTCCAAACCTGCCTTTCCCCTCTCCTCCTTTTCCTTCTTAATACAACAGTAGCACCGTTTCCACAAGCGCCCTGCTAGTCAACAGTGCCGGTGGCAGTCAATCCGATATGGAAATCTTCCTAATGAAAGTTTTATGCCCTTCCTCCTGTTTAGAGCGTCTGTTTCACTCTAAATAGGACAATTGACACCATGTGTAAACCACGCTGTAAAATCTGTGACGTATAAATAGAGATTAGGGTAATAAACTCCATAAGAAAGTGCTTGCTAGTGTCGTAAATTAAGTGCAAATTATGGTCATTTATCTCATAGACGTTTGAAACCAAAAGAGTCGCCCCCTGGTGGTCTCTGAATACAGGGTGGGTCATTTATATGGATACACCATAATAACATAGGAATGGTTGGAGATATTAAAGTCCTGTTTGTGGCACATTAGTATATGTGAGGGGGCAAACTCCTCAACATGGGTGGTGACCATGGTGGCTATTTAGAAGTCGTCCATCTTGGAAACAGCTTTTGTTTTTTCAGTAGGAAGAGGGCCATGTGACACATATAACTTATTGGTAATGTCACAAGAAAAACAATGGTGTGCTTGGTTTCAATGTAACTTTATTCTTTCATGAGATATTTACAAGTTTTACTTTGTTCACAGCCATTGACATGTCGAAGAAGTTAACACATGAGGAGCAGATCGCAATTGTGTTGATATCTGGTGAACGCAGTAACCGGGTCATTGCAGCAGATTTCAGTGCAAGACACCCTACGAGACCACCCATCTCCCATGCTACAGTTAGCAGATATGGATACTGGATGCCTGTGCTGGCATTTCTCCTGCGGTGTTGCTATCAGTGTGTGAAGAGTGGGAGAGGAGGGTTGCATTGACAATCCAACACAATGGGCAGCACACTGAACACATTTTATTAGTGGTCATAAACTTGTAAATATCTCATGAAAGAATAGAGTTACGTTGAAACCAAGCACACCATTGTTTTTCTTGTGACATTACCAATAACTTTGATGTGTCACATGGCCCTCTTCCTATTGAAAAAAACAAAAGTTGTATCCAAGATGGCCGACTTCTAAATGGCCACCATGGTCAACACCCATCTTGGGGAGTTTGCCCCCTCACATATACTAATGTGGCAATATATCCATATAAATGGCCCACCCTTTACTTTTCCTTGTTACATACCTGTATATGTACTGTTACAATGATGGATCTTTATAATGTTAGCACCCACCTGATGCTCAGACCTTTTTTTGCCCAAGGGGGAGCCAATCAGAAGAAAGAGAGAAGTAAAACCAACTTGTTTCAGACAGAAGATGTGCTAATGGGCTGCAAAAAGGCCCAATGAAATAATCTAAATAAAGATTATTTTGAACTTTTAATCATGTGAAGCTTCTCTAGTCGAGTCCAAGAATAAAAATATGGAGCCAGGAATGAGCATAATAGGTCCACTTTAATGTGCAAGAAAACATTGCCCTACTTTCAGATGACCGTTGTAGTAATTCTTCCCTGTCCTCTCTTTTTCTTTTAACTCTGTTTAAAAGAACAAAAAAAAGTTTTAACGTTGTCATTTTGTCACTGTTTTCAAAGAGTTTCTGTTTGACCGTCTGGCCTGTAGTAGCAATGAGGTGCTGCTGTGGTCTTCCTACAGCTGCTTGCTGCTACTAACAGAGGAGCCACTCTTTTTCTCCCAGTGTCACTCCGTTTACGGTAAGAACACGGCCACTTTATCTCTGTGTATGTATGCAAACACAAAATATGTCACTGGTTGCGAATGGCATAAACAATGTAAGATGGAAGTGTTCGTTTCTGAAATGTTTTGGCTTTACTTTTGTGCAGCTGTCTCGGCATCCATCTTTTAAATCTATGGGTAAGAGAGCCGAGACAGCAGAAACCATTCCTGAGTGAATTACGACGATGCCATCCCTGTTTGTTGTCTTCAGCCCTGAGTTTCGTTATATATCGGTTAACATATCTGAAAATAGCTGCTGCTGGATAATTGATGGAAAAACAGGTCCTTGACAGCTTAGATGGAATGACGCTGCACTCTGTAATTTTTCCTGACAGCGATTGGAAATTTTAATAAACCCTCCAAAGTGGAAGTTTCTCGACATCTGCATCTGCTCCATCTGCTCCCAGTCGCATTAAAATTGAAATTAGACCAACAGAATTCGCTACTGTATTCTGGGTTATTTGATCTAGACAGCTGGCGCTTTTGTAATATAACAAAAATACAAAAATCAGGCAAAATGGCCAAATATGAGGAAAATGGTTACAGAACCGAATTGCTGATTGGGAAAAAAATGTCACAATATTGCATTGCTTAGCACTGTTCAGACACACAGATGTGTATGTGCCTCTCTGTGTGCTTGCATGCCTTTGATGTGAGCCATTACAATGGATTATGCATGTGAGGCCCCACAGTAATTGCAGCACTTCAACACCACCCCAGAGAAATAGTTTGAGAAACACTTGCTATGCAGACTTAATTTACCAGTACACAGGATATCTGCTCTAACCACTCCTTGTTGCTGTTAGGTTCTTGCTCTAGGTCAGTATGAACACAGGCAGCAGACGCTGTGTAGCAGTAAATTAGAAAGATGTACCGCTGTCACTGTTTGTTTAACATGCAAGGCTGCGAGTGCTGTTGTGTGTGCAGCCTTTGTGATGCATTTATGAGCATGTCACTCATTTTAATATGCGAACTTGCTGTAGGCTGTAGTCTCTCAAGAACTCTTAAGAACTTTGGCACTGAGCAAGGTTAGAGAGGGTTTTATTTTGTTGTTGTTTTTGCGTCTGCTCATTTGTGAGTATTTCTTTCAAGCAGTGAGCGTGTTTGTGGTGTGTGATAGGTATGGAGTCCTTCGTGCGCAGTCTAAAGGAGTCTTTGCAGCTGACCAACCTGGAAGTGCCAAAACAAGGTTTGCTGCTCCTCAGAGAAATACTGGAGAGGTGAGATGGATATTTATTTTTTTTCAGTTACTCTATTTATTGACTGGCTCCACAGTGTAGTAGTTAACACGTTTGACTAACATGCAAAAGATCACCAGGAGGGCAAGCAAATCTCTGCGAGGCATGCCTCGAAAAGGGCATTGGCATGACGAATCTATGCCGAATCAAATATGCAGATCCATCTGCTACGAAAACCCCCTGCGAATACGGAAGCAACTGAAAAAGAAGAAATGTATTTATGTGATCTCCCAGTGTCAAAACGATTCCACTGGAACCAGGATCACTGCTTAGACACTGAAAATGCTATAAAATATTAACGTGTCCATAGACAGCAGAGAACAGTAGTGGTGTGATAGGATGGCAGACCAAGCTTGTAAAAAGAAATTATAGTTTAACTACACTGTCTCGACAGCTAGAGTTTCTTAATTGGCTACCTACAATAATCACCCCGATCCCAGAGTAAATAGATTAATATTTTAATACTAGAGAAACAGTTTACAATATGACCTCAAAAAATACACTGGTGATTTGCCAAGTGATAGTATTACATTGCCAAAAGTATTCACTCACTTATCCAAGTCATTGATCATTCCAATCGCTTCCATGGCCACAGGTGTATAAAATCAAAATCGTCGTAGTCCAGTCGGTCCAGTCGTGAAAGTTCCTCTTTACTAAATAATCCACAGTCAGCGTTTAACAAGGGGGAATCAATTGGGATCGACCGTAGCTCAGCTCCAAAGCAGTAGGACATTTAAAAATCACAGAGTGGGGTTAGAGAATGCTGAGGCACATGGTGCACAGAGGTCATAGACTTTCTGCAAAGTCAATCGCTACAATCTGAAATTGTTGTCAATCTGAAGGCCACAGGAAGTTTGATGTCTCCTGTGGCCTTCAGATTAGCTCAAGAACAGCTCAGAGCAGAGAGATTTTAATGGAATGGCTTTCCATTTTTCAGCAGCTGCATCCAAGCTTTACATCGCCAAGCAAAATGCATAGGGTCAAATACAGTGGTAAAAAGCACGCACTGGACTCTAGAGCAGGCTTGTCCAACTCCAGGCCTCGAGGGCCGGTGTCCTGCAGGTTTTAGATCTTACATCATTTTTAACATTTAAAAAAGTTATTCCATTATTATACAGCCATCAGCACACCTGTCAGTTTGTGTTAAATTGTAGTTGTAAAGTTGTTTATGTTGTTTCACTAAAACTGCACAGCCAATTATGCTGAAGATGTTTTACTCCACCACACGTTTGCTCATTTACTGAACATCGCGCACAGCTCCGTCTGCTCCGACAAGGAGAAGGTACCTCCTGTAAAACATGTTAAATACGGTGGACTGGCAACTTTAATTAGCTTTGAATTAACTGTCTGCTGTCTCTGAGATGAAAATATATCCCAAGCCAGTAAAAACAGGAGTCTTGTTTCTGCAAGGTTGACATAATTTTAATGGAACGTTTCCCCTGTCACATGGCAGCGATAGAGGGGATAAGAGATTTTATAATCTTAGGGGGAAATTTGTCCTTTACGCTGAGTAGAAGTGTAAAAAGTAGCACGGTGGTGAGATCCGGTGCTCTTAAAATGCTGAGCAAGCTAAAGTGTGTGTGTGCATCTGTGTGTCTGTGTGTGTTGTCTGAGTGAATACTTGTATATCTATCTTTATGAGGAACAGTTTGATTTTGAGACCAAAGATTTTGGGAGAATGAGGGCATTCTAGTTAGCACCTTTGTTTAGACTAGGTTTAAGTTAATGTTATGGTTAAGGCTTTGAGTAAAGCATTTAAGTGTAATGGTAAAGCTATAAAAGCTGTATTTTTATATAGAATCACTGGACGTGACTCAGTTATTATTAAGGTCGGGGTTAAGGATGGACCGTCTACAGCGAATAAAAATCAATACAGTGCTCTAACAAGAAGCATTATCACACATGCTCTGCAGGCTTGAACTTTTCCAGACAGCAACCAGCTGAGGTACAAATCTCTCCCTTAGCCTGCTTTCAACTCTCCAGCCCCCCCGGTACAAAGTGTGATTACAGATTTTGCCATTGTGCAAATAATTTAACTAATAGCACAGTTAGGAAGTTTAATTAGATTTGAATTTAGTGCCCGCTGTCTCTGTGCATTCACTACTAAGTGTAAGTGAGAGTGCCGCCTCCTACACGCAGCTACCTCGCTTAAATGGCGCATGGGGTGGCGCGACAATTGTGATATTTAAAAACGAATGTTTTTTGTGTTAATCATGAAATGGAAATTTGATGTCGTGACAGCCCTAGTCTCTCGTAGGGCACAGACTAATCCCTGCTGTTTGCTGTAGAGAAAGTAAATAAATTAACATGCTTGGCTTCTTTGTGGTTTTTTTGATATTTGTGATATTTTTTATGATTGGAGGCATTTGGAGCTGATTACCACTTTGTGTGTTTGTGTACACTTCGATGTGCACGCAGCGCTATTTAGGATGTTCTGTGTAACTAATGTTGTGGCAACAGCAAGCCAGTGCACAGCTGTGATGCTGCAGCTTGGAGACGTACTCTGGTGATCTTTCTAGTGCCAATAGGTCAGCACTATTTGTTTATTGTGTGTGCCTGCCCTTAAAGAGAGTCTGTGTGTGAGCAAGGGATGCAGGGACTCAGCAAACAGTCACTGCTGCTATTGGCACAGCAGGACAAAGAATTATAGATGAGGTCAGGCTAAAAGAAAAAACTAGACTGTCAGCTTTTTCATGCTTTCTTATTGACTTTCATGTCAAAAATGTCCTATCAGTGAAAAAAAACTCATTTCTTTTAGCACAGTTCTCTGCGGCCTTCAGATGCACAGGGATGCATTGTTTTTAAATGTCTTACTTTTGCTTCAACAAGCAAACTCTATTATTTTTGTAGGTTTCCTGCTACTGCTTTACATGTGTTTGTGTGCGTGTGCAGACAACCTGCAAGCGTGCGCCTGTTCCCCAGTGGCCCAGGGTTTGTGGCAGTTTCAGAGGTCTTGGTTACTGGAGTCTCCTCCTCCTGCCTGCTGGTAGCCACACAGGCAGCCAGCGTTACCTCTACCTTGTTCAGGTATACACAAACATGTATGCTGCACATATGTAAACGAGTCACTTCTTGCCAAAGGGCAGTTGTGCAACTACATGCTGAGGAAACACAACCTTTCAAAATCTTTTTAAGTAATTTCTCTGTATAGTCTATTCTGACCTTTGACCTGATAAAGTGACAAAACAGACAGATACAATACATAAGACCTTTATGCACACATTGACAGCAGACATGTACAACAACACAGCATGACACAAAAAAGTAAAAACACACTTACACACTTTGGATCTGTTTGAACTTCTGTGTAGGTGACACATGCATGTGTACACACAAAGCTGCCACTCACTCCACCCCTGATAATATCAAGTGTTTACTTTTGTATTTGAATTCTTCAGACTCGACCACCAGCCAAGACCAGTCCAGTACGAGGCAATAATCAAGTTGATAGAAGCCATCACCAACAGATTTGTCAACCTAACGCTGCCCTCCCCTGCTCATCTGCAAAGCTCTGTGAGATTTTGTTTTATCTGCAAATGGAAAAATACGATCACACAATGCAAAGACTTCAAAGAGATCTGTCTAGTCTGTCAATCTGTGCCAGGTTTTACAATGAGTGGTCACCACCACCACCCCACCACCCTCTGTGGTTATCAGTGCCTTTAAACGTCACACTGACATACATAACTCTCTTTGATCCCAATTTTTTGTCTCTCGCTGCTGTTTTTGAAAGAGTCCTGCTTTCTGCCTGAAAATGAACAGTGTTGCAACAATGGTATTTAATGCGACTATCAACAAGTTTACATGCATTCATCTTCCAGCTGAAACATTAAAAGTAATAACCAGAGATATACAAGTGGGTGGATGATTCTTGTATAACAGAGGAGTCTCTTTCCGTCTGTTTTTATAAAGAGGCTTCATTATTTTAGATAGTACTTGTAAAAGATAATGGTTTTCTGTTTGATGTGACTGGATTTCCTGACTTTTGCATCATTTCTTCTCTCTTTTCTGTGCTCCCTTTTTAAGATCTCCCTCTGTTCATTTTCAGGGGAGAATGAAGAGGTCAGATCCCAGCAGCCAGGCTTTGAGGTCTGAAGGATTTCTGCTTCAGGCCCTGGTCTGTTTTCAGTCCGCCTGCAGGTCAGAACGTTGTTAAGTCAGTGTATTTGCAAAGCTTTCAGTTTTATGAGGTTCTTACAGTATGTCTGACAGAATTATTTTCTCATATAGATGAAAAAAGTGTTGTCTGCAAAAGGATAGGGTTGAATCAGTAGCTATTGTAGAAGTCATTGAATTACATCTTTTCTGTTAAACTGCAGATGGAAGACCTTAATGAAGTCCTTGGTATGAGTGTTTACAGATATATTTTCTGCATCTGTCTCTGTGTATTTTTTGTAAGCGAGTTACTGTGTGTGTTTGATGTGTGTTCAAGGTTGGCTGAGGAGTGTGCATCAGACCCTGTTTTAAGGGAGAACACGTTTACAGCTCCATACAAGCACAGCGGTGCTCAGGACTCTTTAGAGTCTCTGTGTCAATGCCTGCTCCGCTGCTGTGACGCTGTCTGGATACCCACTGTTATAGTGAGAGCTGAAAACCATCACACACACACACACACACACACGTACACCCAGATGATGTACATTAATCACCTTCTCATCTTAACCCTGTGTCTCTCTTTCATAGTCGTAACCAAACACTTGAGGAAATGATCAATTGCCGGTTCCTGTTTTCTGAGAAATAGGTCATGCTGATTATAATGCACCGTCTGGCGGCTCCTCTAAATGACTATATTAATAAGCACAGCCACACAGCCTCTATCTACATTAGCTTTGCGTACACATGGACACGCGTGCCTATCGATCAGTGCCTCTGCTATAGTGCTCGTAATTGTTTTCATGCTATATTTCGTTAGTTCTCTTCAGGCTAAAAAAATCAATCACACAGGAAAAAATTGTTTACAGTTTGTGGTTTGTTTTTGTCTGTAAATTCCTATGTGTGTGTAGAGGATGTGTAGTCGTACACCCAGCGCCCCCATACTGCAGAACTTCTACTCTATCCTCTCTTCCCAGTTCACCCTGCTTCCATCTCTCATGCCTGCCTTTGCAAATAAACTCGGTGAGTTCTGAATAAACTCAAAACAGCAGTAGGTGTTTCTTGATATGAAATGATATGATACAATTGCACGGTATCATTCTTTTTCTGTCTGGGGTAATATATAGACATGAATAAGAAAGTTTAATACGAAGTACACTCATAGCTGCTTCCATATGGATTATGAGTAGCATCCAGCTGATGCTAATCAACTGAGCTTTATTAACTGATCACCAGCAAGTGTGAGCATCTACATATATGTAAGCAGAGCTTTTGCCAGTTTGCTGGTCTGGAGCATTCAGGTATGAATGGCACAATCTTCCCAGGAGTGGATATCTGAGCAATGTTGCCCCGAGGTCAAACTGTGCAACGCTCTCCAAAAAAACTGAACAGCATATCAGCACAAACACATCACACCAACTGTGAAGCACGGTGGTGGAGGGTGATGATTTGGGTTTGTTTGGCAGCCACAGGACCGGAGCACAATGCTGACACTGAGTAAAAAATGAACTCCTGTGTATGTCAAAGGAGTCTAGCTGCAAATGTGCCAAAGTTTGTCTGAAACAACAGATGACTGTATGTTGTCTAGGCCGCAAGGCTGTGCGTTGCAGTGTCTATGAGAATTATTCCCAAACTGTTGTTCTTGTAATGGTTTATTTTATAGATAACAAATAGTACATAGGACAGATTATTCACAAACTATAGTACTGTTAGTAGATAAATATAAGTTACTTTGGTATATTTAAAAAGTAGATGACCAAGACTTGTTCTAAATGATAAATATACATTCCTGGATTATAAAGATTATAAAGAATGCTCCCTTAATAAAAACGTCTTGTACAGCCAATAATATATATTAGATTTGGGTTTGTTTTTTTTAATGCTCACAGATAAGGGTGTCATCTTAATTTTAAAAAATCACTTTCACTTTAGGTTTCCTGTACATTTAGATATTAGCTTTATTATACCGGTAACGCAATAATCTGTTGATTTGTGAACACTTTCATCCTGGCCAGACTGAATGTACAGATGTTACTGATATTGTAAAATAAACGTTTTGACAATAAAAAAAAAAAAGATTTTTGATTGACAACACAGGTGAACAGGAACTTTAATGGTTTACCACAAAGTTCAGTGGAGGAGTTCATGTGAACCTTTTCACCTTGCTGTACATATAGACTTTATATAAAACCTTCCATATCCACATCCACGACCAGGGCCAATATTGGATATGCCTGCATTCCTTCTAATCACCAGCAGGAGGTGACTGCTCTAGTTGGAAAATGTTTTTTAAAACATAATGGCATTGGAGTCAACAAGTACGGTGAAGAAGGATATGCTTTTGGGTGGTGCTACTTTATGATTTACTCATGCTGCCAATGAGTGTGCATCTTGTACTTAGGTTTCTCAATAAGATTTAGCCCTTGTTTATCGCATCCATTTCCAAGAAACACAGTGATGATCAGCAATGTCAGCTTGATTCTTTAAAAATGGCTGACATTACAGTGGTTACAGCCATCTTTTACATACAGTTTATGGTTTTGCAGTGCAATGGGAAAACAAACTTAATTTTCACACCATGGCAGCACTAACTCTACCACAATGTAAATACCTTATTTGTTTGTCTGGAGGCTAATAGAACTAATTTACAGTGTAGTGAGATTCATGATATCAGTAGCTAAAATGGCTTGTAGAGCCCTCACCGCTCATGTTTCTAAATTAGCCGTTCCTTTGAGTCTTGTTATCGTTGGCTCTGCAGATATCACGGGCGGTATTGCTAGAAACATACAGCCAGCCCACATCACCACAAGTCTGGAGGCCTTTGTGTGTCTGATCTTCATAGGAATACAAAATACAAACTAAATATATTTCCAAACAAGCCTGTTCGTTTAATCCAAGCTGGCCAATTAAACACTTTGCTTAAATGTTGTTTAAAGTCTTAAATTGTCTTACTTAATGAAATAAGCAGAAACAGAAGCAGTTTCATCATAAAGCTTTATTCACAGCTAATCATATAAAAAGAAATTAAGCTCATTTTATTTCATCATCACCAACATATCGTGTTCGGCGCCGAGCCACTGAACCTTTGATATGATTAGATAATGTTTACAAAATGAAAATCGGGCTTTTTCACAGTTTGATGCCAGAAACAGCAATATCAACAGTTTATTCTGCATTATCAAAAGTGAGGCTAAATGCCTTAATTAAATTTGATATCGCTGTAGTAGGAAAACTATGCAGGCTCTTCAAAATTGGCTTGTCAGCATGATGAGACTCAGTAATTGACAGAGAACTTGTTGCCTCTGGCGACCAGACAAGTCAGTGTGGTGACATTATAAACAAACCTAAGCTCGGTATTTGTCCTGGAAGTGCTTATCAAAGCAGAGCAGTTTCCTGCAGATGTGGCATAGGTCCACATGGACAAAGAAGAAAGTAATTTAGTTCCCTTATGGGATTAAGACATCTCTCTAATAAGTCTGTGGTGCTTTCTCTCACTGAAGCGCTGGAACGGCAAAGAAATTAAGTACAGCTTTACAGTATAGCCTTTTTACTGAAGGCAAATTTGTCATAAATCTTCAGTGATATATAAATTATATTTAGTAGTTATTTTGTGTTGCTTAGAAACTTATTTAAGATAAAAAAATATATATAAAGGTTTGGGAATCGTGAACTGTCTTTTACCCAACATTTCACAAAATGCTTTTTTTTTTTAGAACCAGCTTGTGTCTAAACTTTTCACATGAGGCCTCCTTGGCTCACTGCGGCTCACTCTGTGGCAACTGATAACCTCATCTCATCTTAGAAACCTGCAGAATCTATGTTAGAAAGCTGAATGTGTTTTTCACTTTGTTTTGCTTTTTTTTTACTCACCGATTCCCTTCATTTTTACTCACTGTTACTGTTACATTTCGGCGCTGAAAACAAGTTAGGTAAGGTTGAGAAAAAAGTGTGTGCAGGTGAAAAACGGTAATCCTGCATGTTTAAAATGGCCAGTTATAACCTGTCAGTTACACATTGTACCTAGCTCTTTCAGCTTGTTTTGTCAGGACTCCCTGCAGTCCTGTGAAAAACCACCACATGATTCAGAAGCTTGTAGAACCACATTTTGCAGTAATAACTTGAAGAAATGTTTTTTTTTCTGTTACTTTATCAGTCTCTCACATCACTGCGGTTCACTCTTCTTCAGAGCATTGCTTCAGTTCATTGAGGTTTGTGGGCATTTGCTTATGCTCCCTTCCAACTGCAGGATTTCTCTCTGATTGAGGTCTGGATTGGGTCTGGGCCTTTCCAGCACTTTGGGTCTTTTCTTTTTCAGCCATTATGCTGCAGAGTTGCTGCAGTGCGTGGGATCATTGTCCTGTTGTGTGAATCACTTTTGGCCAAACTTTAGATGTCAGCCTAACAGACAGACAGACTTTAGATTTTGGGTGTAGAATAATTTGGTATACAAAGGAGCTGATGGTCAACTCAATCGTCCTGTGGTTACAAACGTGCTTGCTAGTGTTGGTATGAGGTGTTACCTGTCCCAAGGACATTGTTGCTGAAGTCTTGTTCTTTGTTCAGATAAGTCTTTGCAAAACTTTTCCAAACAAGTCAAAGTTGTTCAGTCTTTTTCTAATTGTACCATCACAAACTTTAACATTTAACATGGTAACAGAGGCCTGCAGAATCTGAGATGTATTACCAGCACCAGGTACGTCCCACCCAGTTGATCCTAATCAGCTAGTGACATTCTTAATTCTGATGGAAGCAGTAAGGGTAGACATAGCAGTGAGCACTGAGCTCTGGGTTGGTGTTTACCTTAGAATTAGGCTGAAGATTAAAGCGTTCGCTTTCTGCCGAAGCCATTTGAATGCCTTTTTTTCTGTGTGTTTACACTAACTGTCACTTTTTTTTGTTCTTGCCTTTGATGTGCCTCAATATTTGCTGTAAAAGCATTATATAAATAGTGTTTTTGCTATCATCCTTATCTTCTTCCTCATTTCTCACTTGGTCATAGTTTATTTATTCTCCTCTTCACCTCCTCTTCCCTCCAGCGTCCTCTGGTTTCTACAGACTGGCTGTGGAACACAAAGGCCTCCTCTGTGCAGGAAACAGGTACATTGTAAGAGGATAACCTGAGGACACAGATACGCACAACAATTAAAACTGCAGCTGCGCGCATGTTTCTCTACACTTTGTGTATCCAGCCACGTTGTCTCTGTGAGCCGAGCTCCTATTATCATTTTCTGTCGAAGCACATTTAGCAATGAGACAGATAACACGACTGAGGCATCTGTCATTTTTGAGTCACTCTACATTTTTTTTCCAATGAGCCATTCTTCTCAGCAGTGTGTCTGTCTCTAAGCGATGGATCTGCAACTTCAAAGTCCACAGTGTGCTTTTGCATTGTGTGTGCTTTGTTTTTCACATGTAAGCATATGTGCTTTTGTTGGTCTTTGTGTGAGAGTGTGCCTGTTTTTGTGTTTGTATACTAGTGTGGTCATAAATGTGGTTTACTTGATAGGTCTAAGCCCACCCTCTGTGCTCTGAGCTGTGATGAAACTAAACACTGTGTGCATTTCATCTTTGAAAGAAGTTACACATCCTGTCCTCGGTTTTACAGTTAGCTCTTAGCTGTATTGACCGTGCATTGTGCTGTAATTGTTCACTCTTTGTCTCTGGTGCCCTCATTCTCTCTTTTTTTTTTAATCTTTTTTTCCTTTGGTGTGTTTGTTTGTGTGTGTGTTCAAGCTCCTTTGCATTTCTCCCTCTCACTCATTCTTTCAGGAACCCAAATCTGAATGCATCTTGCTGTGGCTTTCTTCAGAAACTCAGTATATGTCTACTCTCCCAGTCAGACCTTCCTTCTGGCTCCCACCAGCAAGGTATGCAAATACATGCACGCTTGCACGACAGGGTAAAATCCCCGTTGTTGCGCTCAGCCTCTGAGCAGTGATGTCATGCTACCAGTTTTCTGAGAAATATTGAACTGTTATGGCAGTTTATCTGAATAGGTCAGGTCAGTGTGTCACTAAAACACTACAGCTAGCTACAGCTAAGATGTGTTTTTATCTGTTTTCAGGTTTTCAAATGTCTTTCCCCATTCACAGCTTAATCAAATATCTATCACCTGTCTTAATTAAAGTGATACATGTAGGTACAGTTCATACTCAGCAAAATAAATCAAACAGACTTCATCTTACATTCAGTGGGTGCTTCCTCATCAAATCTGGCATTATATTATTTTTTCCCCAGAACCGCTGCCACGAATTGACAAAATTATGCTGGATTTTAAAAAGTAAATAAGGTTCTTTTGCAGTTTTGCTTTAGTTTTTTCTTTGTCGCATGCTTGCTTCCTCGCCCACTCAGGCTCACACTCTCTCTCTCTCTCCTCTTTATGTTGACTTTAAACATCAAAAACTCGAGCGAGAGTCTCATTTCCATCTGACTCACCTGTTCTTTTGAGTTAAGTTAACTCTGTTCTTAAAGAGGGTCTCAAAGCAGGCTTGGCTGACAGTCAACAGGCAAGCATATGATAGCATTTCGAAAAGAAAAAAAAAAGAAAGAAATTGTTTGTACGTTGACTAGCAAGAGCTCCAGTTTCTGTAAAGCATGAAAGGAAGGGAACCAGGTGTGTGGACTGTAAACATGGTGATTGTGTTAAATGGCTTTGAATTGTATTTCCTATGTGAGAGAGCTCATGCTAAGGCTCTTAAATGTCAGCGCGCTTTATTACACATAGGTATACACGGGTAACATTTGCAATTCCAAGTACTGGTTACCTCCATATACTTCCTTAACTCACATCACTGTAGCAGCCACTAAAATAAAGAGCAAAGAAAAGCAGCTCATCGGTAACTGCAGTTGTCCCCCAGAGACGTGTCTGTGTGACACTGACACCAGAGTGGAGTAAAATATTTCTTTGAGGTAATGAGATGTAAGAGTTGTATGAGCAAGTAAGTGTGTGTGTGTGTGTGTGTGTGTGTGTGTGTGTGTGTGTTTGTGATGGTGAATAATGAGTTTGGCAGAGCGAGAGTCCTGTTTGTTTCTTTTCCTGCCTGTCACCATCTTCCTCCCTTTTATCATCCTTATCTGGTTCCATTTCATTTCCAGCCTCTTGCTTTCCCTCATTTTTCTTCACTCTCATCTCGAAATTTTCCCATCACAATTTACAGTGTATGTTTTTCTTGTTCAAAAACTCCCCTTTTTTCAGATTTTTAGCCTTTTTTTTTTTTTTATCTTGCCTCGTGCACAGTCTCATTAGTGCTTTTAAGATTGAATAGTACTGATTACTCATGTGATAGATCACAGCGTGTCGTCTGTGTTGTGCTTTAAAGATATCTGCTAATCTCATGTGAGTGTTTAGGAAAAAAGGCTCTTCTCCTCTCGTCTCAATTTTCTTTTCTGTTCGTCAGGACCTGAACACGAGGCAGTGTGTCACTGCTGCCTGCTGTGTGGGCCTATTTCGTTTTTCGTTCCCATCTGTTGTCCCCTTTCTCATCTTCTTCATTTGTCTACCCTTTGCTGTGTTCTTCTCCGTCCCAGTCCTCCCTCTTAAACTCAGTACAGCCTTCTATTCTTCTTCATGCCTCACTCTTTGACTCTTTTCCTGGAGGTGATGGAGCCCTTCTTATATTCCTCTGCTTACAAAACTGTTTCTTTTCCTACAGTTGCCCTTCCAGACCGTTGAGCTCACTGTTACCACGCTCTCCCTCTTTCTCTCTCCTTTGCTGTGCTTTTTGTGTTTTTTTTTAACCTAATTTCATTCTTTACTTTGTTGCACTTCCCACAGACTCTGTTGGCGCTTTACTGTATATCCACTGTGTAGTCATGGATCAGGGTCTGTGCCTTCCCGGCGCTATCTTGCTCATTCTTTTCTCCTTTCTCTAACACTGCTTTCCTGCTTTAGCCCTTCTGTCTTTCGTCTTCATCTGACTCATTTTTTCATGTTTTACAGTTTCATGTTCCCTCTTATGTTCCCTTTAATATTATACCCATCATTCTATCTGCTTTTTAATCTATCCTTTAGAGACCTTATTTCTAATTTTTCTACATTATGTAACTGAATATGTTGAACATGTTTCCTTAATGATGATTATTGGTATAATAGTTGGATTTGTTTGGATGTCAGTCAAGCCTCACTCATTTTTGCCCCTATAAGATTGTTTTTCTTCCATAAACATCTCCTTCGGCATGTCTTCAGTTGTAGAAATAAATAAATAAATTAGTGAGTAATAGCCGTTTGGAAAATTGGCCTCAGGGCCTCTTCTGCTGTGTTCTGTTTTATTTCAGCCACCACTCGCCTTCATTCACATCCTTTCATTCTCTCCACCTTCTCTTGTTGCTTTCTCTCTATCTGTCTCAAACCCTGTCCTCTTCCCATTTCTAGCATTGATTATATTTCTCCTTTCTGTTTCATCACCTTGCTTGTCCCTCAGATCTTAAGGAGGTGGAAAATCTACTGCTACACAACCTTCCCTCTTTGTGTTATGGCCTATCAGCGTGGTCCTCTCTGCTGTGTGAATATCAAGGACCACAGGCTCCGAAATACTGCCTGGTGATAATGCTGCACCTCGCCCTGCAGCAAGGAGACAGGTAATAACGCACACAAGCAACAAGGATATATTTAGATATATACAAGCACTCTTAGGCTACATTATGATGTACTTCAGTGTTGAACATCGCAAACATTTTGTTCAATTTATGTGCCCGGCAATCTTGTGATACAAGCTGTTATTTTATTTGTTTATTTTGTGTAAATAAAAATAACCAATGCATATTTTAGCATCAGCATCAATTTGCTTATGTTCCCTAGCACTTGTGCAGAGTAAACATTTCTCTATTGACATGGACCTTATTGAATATTAAATCTTCTCCCACTATTTGAAAAATATGGACAATTTTTTTTCATGTGACCAAACATCTAAATTTTATTATGTGGCACTCTCAAAACATTGTTTAGGGATGCTGTAGTTCACACTTTGAGAGCAGAAAAGGCAACATTTGAGCTATATTGCGGTGTTTACATAACCAAAATCTCAAGATGATGAATGCAGCCGCGCTATATTGAATATATCAGACTCGTGTGAATATAAATTCCTCTCGTTTCACACGTCATTGTATATCTCTCCTTGTTCGAAATGTTCTGCCACGGCCCGTCGAGGGTGGTCTGAAATGCATTGTTTATAACCTGAGAAAAACAACGTGTCGGCTTCTTTGGAAAGTTTAATTTTTCTTTCTGCGAATCCTCGTGTGCGCATTAACCTCCTGGGAAGGCGATGAAAGCCTCGCCCTGCCGCTGTGCGGTCTCATCAAGATTATGAGAGATGTGGCCAGAGATTTACATAGCGTGGGAGGGCTGAGGGTGCGTGTCGTCTGTATACTCAGGGATAGGATCTCTGAATGTGTGTGCGGATCTTTCATACGTGTTTTAGTGCGTTTGTGTTGATTTCCGTGCGAGAAAGAGAGATATCAAGTTTCTTTCGTCAGTGCGTCCCTGGGGGCAGTTTGTCTTTGCCGCACACACGGTTGGAGTGTTTGGCCACTTTATTAACCTCAAGCTGAATGTGTTTGCTGTGTTTGCTGTGTTTACATGCGATCAGATGCAAATGTTTGGCCCTATTTATGTGAACTTTGAATACTGCAAGTAATGCCTTAATATGTGTGTGTCTGTTTGTGTGTGTGATCCAGGCTTCTCCCTGACCAGATAGTCTTCGCCAATGTTGTGTGGCTGTTGCGTTCTGTGCAGGAGCAGTGCCGTGTCCTGCCTCACTCTGTGCTCCGCTCTGCCCTCTACCTGTTGGCAGTGACACAGGACAAGAGCCCCTCTCTCGATGGGGTAACTCTGAGCCAACATCAAAACACACACAGTAACTTTGAAAACCTTTTAAGCAGTCAGTGCTTATGGTACAGCATCACCATGGAAGTAAAGTTTAATCTTTACCTAGATTTCAGGCTTCCCTGCTATCATTATGGTGCCTTAAGGCTTCAGGATTTTAAACTTTTTTTTTAACCTTTATCACTTTGTAAAGCCAAAACACGCTGACAGCGAAGGAACATCTACCTCAGTTTAAAAAAAAAAATCTTTTATTTTTTTTATTTTGTGTTCAGTAAATCAGTCTAACAATATGAAACAGATTGAGCGTTGAGATAGGTGTACTGACAAGCAACGTCATATTAATATGTCAGGATCTCATCATTTTGAACGTGTTCAGAATTTTTCTTTTCCCCCACGCAAAGACGAAAAGAGCGGCGCATACGGAGCCGATGCTTTTTTTTTCTTTTTCATGATTGAATATGGAAACCAGTTTTGAGCAGGCTTAGAAATGCTTAGAGTCAGAGCTTGACTGCTTGTGTTCATCTCTTGATACAAAATCTATATTGTGCTGTAGAGAATTCACCAGCAAAGAATATTAACTATAGTTGAGCATCACAGAAGAAAAAAACATGAAAAATGTGGCTTTCTTTATTTCAAAGAGTATTACACAGCCTCTCTGAGACTTCTCAATATTATATACCTTACAATGACTGTGAACAAAAATAGATTAAAGAAGACTTGCTCCTCCGTCTAAGGGCTCTGCCTCAGTAGGGTTTCAAAAGAGTTCCTCCTCTGGATTGTGAAGAAAATTATTTTCAAAACTGCAAGTTTTTAACTCGGATGTGTACACTCAACTCAAAGAGAGTACTTTGACTTCATCAATCTTTCTTCACTATTTTATTCAAGGCTTCTTTGAATTGCATCAGCAAGGCACTCTCCTCCTGCCAAAGCTTCTCTTCGCTCTACTTTCACCATCCTGCGCTGATCCACTTCATGTGTCGATACCCAGAGCTGGCAGAGAAATTTGCCGCCCCAATCTTGGAACTGTGGTTGACCAAGAAAGCACAGGACACAAACACAGGACCTAACCCGGTAATGAGACATCTGCTTAAACTGTATCCCAGCAAGATTTAACTGAACTCAATTTGCTTATTTCACTCTGGCAACTTTCACTAATTAGTTTCACTCCAACAGAGCAAGTCTTAGAGACACATTGGGGTGTGTTTTTTTTCCTGAATTCCCATCAACTCTGGTAAGTCAGAGTTGATGAAAAGGTGGCTGGGTTTCATCTGTGCATGCAGGCAGACACACAGGAGGAGAAAGAAAGCCGTGCAGATGAGAGGTCGGATCAGAAGACAGACACGGAAACCATGGAGCTGCTGTCTGTGATGGAGAAGTACCCAGCTGTCATACTGACCCTCCTGGTGAGAGCCAGAGACCTTGAATAAAAGTTCAGAGTTAATAACTTTGCTATATTCAAACGAAGACACTTTTTTATGCTGCTGAGCGCTGCATTGCAAAGGGAGCTGTTTGGAATAAAAAGTTAAATCTAGCATGGAGTAAATTCTTAGTGCCAGCCCCACATCATACCCTCGTAAATATCCAGCTTGCAGATCTCATGAAGGGCATGCTGTTTAAGCTTCTTTAACCTGCCCACAGTTGCTGCCCACACAAGCCACCTCCACCACAGATCCTCCTTTTCATGCTGTGCCTGATTTAATCAGTTTCATATTTGTAGTCACCGATGTCTGCTCTGTTCTGTATCGGGGTCTCGCTGCTGCTCTCATGTATGCACATGAAAGGGTGGGGAGGTCCCCGAAAGAGCCGTGCTGCCATATGTAATTCCTCTTTAGTCTATAGTTGTCTTCATTGAACTCATTCGCTTTACTGCTTTGGGAGCTTACTTTTAAAAAGAGATATTCTAAATGGATGTTTGACCGCAGGACATGGTTTGCACCAGAGAGGCACCTCTAGCGGAGCGAGTGCTGGGTGTACTAGAAGTTCTTCTGGGAGGTCAAAGAGACTACAACATAAACCTGTGTACGAACCTAAGACCAGCCTTGCTCCAGGCCTTACAGCGAGTCAGCGTGGCGAACACAGACCATGGGTTTGAACAGGAATACGCTGCACAGGGTAAGAAACACAGAGCGTATATAGTAACACCTCTAGCATCTTCAAAGAAAAATAATCTGTGAAGGAATCAGAGTAACTGTGGCTCTATTGTATTTAAGTTAATGAGAAGAGATGCATCAGAATAGAAAAGATGAAAAAAAAATCACTTTAATTTCTTTCTTTTTCTTTTCTTTTTTTTTCCCCAAAATGCACCAGGTGACATTTTTATCAGCTTCATTGAGAGCTGATTAAAAAAAAACGAGAAAGCAGTTTTAATTCAAATTTTTGCAAGATCTCTCTGGGAAATACAGAGATAGATAAACCGCACAGCATAAAACCTCTGGCGGCAGCTTCGCGCACTCGCCGTGCAGTGATGAAGCGGTAATGGAGTCTTTCATTTAAAGTTAATGTGCCTCAATCAGGGAAAGCATTTAGCATAATATGTGGGATTCCAATTGTTTTTATAGCAGAACAGTTTTTAAGTAGGCTCTCCTCTGAACAGCATCCTGTCTGTTGTGTCTGTGTGCAGGCACATTTATTAATTTTATTAATACATGTTTAAAGGTGTATTTACTCAAACAGTTAGACATAGTGCGCTGTGCAAAAGTCTCAAACCACTCCTCATTTCTTTATGCGTTGCTCCCGAGGAGCCAGACTACCTGACCATTTTCAGAGATGCTTGCTTGTTTGTTAAACCGCTTAGCACTGACCTATTCATCATTCAAGCAGAAAAAGGTACCTACTGTGACTCAAGGGATGAACCAGTAGTGTGTTTACACATAACAGACAACTTAGCAAAGAGCCACTTTTCAGTTGCATCTTTAGGCACTTTGTTATTGGAAGCCTGCTCTAAAACCACAGAATTTGTTTGCATTTCTTTAGTTGACTATGAGAAATGCCAAGGCTAACACAGTTTGACAGGCGTAAAATAGTGTTTTGCTGCCACCAAGTTGATTCCCAAAGAGCCGCTAGCTAAAAAACTTGGTGTGTCTGGCATAATGTTGCAATTACTAGACACTGGGAGCAGACGTAGACCAACAATAAAAGGCTTATAAGGTTTATTTAGAAAATAAATTAAGTTAACAACAGGCAGATGAGCAATTAGGCAGCTAGTGTTTCTGTCAGGTGAGCCCAGGGAGGGTCTGCAAAGAGGGAGACTGGTAGTTAGTGAAGGCCGGCAGCAATGGAGATTTGCAAAGGTGTGATGATACTCAACTCTGAGATCTTACTTGTTAGATTCTGTATTCGAGGCGTTGGAGGAGTAGCAGGAGGGCAGACTGAAATCCAGGGTAGGCGAAGAAGGCTTAATGGAGAGTGGGGAGGTAGGGGCTGACTGACTCTTGGAGTGGAAGAGGAAAATGGCCAGCTGTGATCTTTAGACTCCTCAGGAAAACACAAGTAGCTTCACCAGGAAATGAACAGTGAACTCAAGGCAGACGAAGAAAGAGAACTACTGAGCAGAAAATACAACGGCAACAGCTAAACTGGATGACCCAATTTTGTAGATTGTTGTCTCCATGATGGAGACAACAATCTGCCAGAACACAACTGCCACAGCTGGTCCTTAACTACCCTAATGAGGCAATGGGTGCAGGTGGATGAGTGGCAGCTTGGCCTGTGGGTGGTGACAAAGGTAAAGCCCACCTCTCTGTCTGAGAGAACAGAGCGAGTAAAAGAGACAGAAGGAGAAAACAGCCTGCTCAGACCGTAACAATATCTCAGCACAGCGTGCAGTGTGTCCTTGAGAAAAATGAGGAAAATGGAGAAAAGGAAGAAGTAGCAAAGCTGAAAAAACTACCTGCAGCAGATGAGTATCTTAAAGTCATGTCCTTTAGAAACAGGAAAAATATCTGCCAAAGTCCTGGCACAGGACCTGAGAGATTTATCTGATCATTCAGTTGATTCATCAACTTAAACTGATCTAATATAAAATCAAGTTAAGGCACAAAATCAAATAAAAGTAACAGGTAATTTTAAGAAAAAACTGAACGAAAAGTTTTAGAAAAGATCCCACAGAATCAGCTAAACGTAGTTTAGTGGTAGACTGTTCTAAAGCCTTGATGCCACAGACTGAAGCTCTGCCCTCGCTAGTGTTTAATCTTGTCTGATGAACAACTAACAAATCTTGAGCCTGGTGGCTATCAAGAAGCTAGTCTTAGTGAAGGTAAACAGGAACAAAAGCTGAGGTATGCCCATGTACACAAGAACTAGACTGAAAATTCACTGGACACAGGTCTGATGGAGTGATGAATCCAAAATAAAATTTATGGTTATAATCAACATCAGTCGGTACAGAGGAGGTCACGAGAGTGTCTGCAGCCATCTGTAAAACATGGTCGAGGCTCTGAAGTGATTTGGGGCTGTGTTTCATTCAGTGTTGTTGGGGATCTGGTCAAAATTGATATAATTATTTATGCAGAATAGTGCATCTGATTAGTAACAGCTTTGTTTTTCAGCAAAAATAAATTATTCCAAACATACTGCCAATGCAGTAAAAGCATACCTGGATAGAAAAAAACACAGAGGAACACCATCAGTCCTGAGCAGAGCCCAACCTCAGCATTATTGAAGCAGAGAACAGAACAAAAGGCAGCCAACATTCAAAGAAGCCTGAAGAACTATTCCCGAAGAGTACTTAAGGAAAGGACAAGAAAGCTCCCTAAGAGTGTCCAGACTGTGTTGAAGCCTAAATGTGGTCAAGAAATATAGACTTTCTTAAATCCCGTATGTCCATATACGTTTGCATGTTTCAATAAATTCTTGTGTCTATTTCCTGTTTTCCAAAATTGCAAAATGTAAAAAAATTACAGGTGTTTAAAGACTTTTGAAAAGTGTTATGAATTTGTGACAGATAAGATTTTTAATACAAGTATAATTTCTAATATATGTATGTATGTCAAATATATATATATATATATATATGTACTTATTTAGAAATGAGGGGTGGCTCAAGACTTTTGCACATCACTGTACTTTTTTTAAACTCAAAGTATATTCATAAATACATTTTCACTTTACAACGTGACCTCTCAGACAACTTTCTGACCCTGAGTGACCTTACTTCCACCAAAAATGTGTCCTCAGCTCAGTTCTTTGGACCTTGATCCCAAATTTCTGGATGAACGCTAATGCCTTAATAGCGGTGATAATAATTAGGACTCTGGGGTTACAAAACACAGCACTATGCTAATAGATTAATTTTCTCACACATAACGTGATTCACCATTCTGAATGAATGAATTCACCACTCAGCGTTGCACATCAACATTATTGCCAGCTGATTTGGCTTCATGCTCACTTATGTCTCATTAAATCACGGATACGGTTAATTACAGTCGATCTATAGAGGTAAACGCTGCAGCTCGGTCCCCCGAGTTTACTTTCATCACGTGGGACACTGTTTTGTTCGTCTTTCTCAGTCATCCAAATGAAAAACATTTTGTTGCAAAATTTTGTTTCAGCCCCGCTCAGCACAAGCTCATCCACACTGTACACAGGAACACATCCACCTACAGGGTCAGGTAGTGGGCTCCCACACAGTGAGACATAATAGATCAAATGCATGCCTTTTTTTTTTTTTCTCCCCACACAGCAGACACTGAAAGATTTATCCAACTGAAGCAGCAACAGCAGCCACACCTGAGCCGTTTGGTTTGAGATGTCCATCTCATCATTTTGACTTGAAAAGAAAAAAGATTTTTCATTTAAAAAGCGCTATTTTTGGTTTATTGTCTCTCCACAGTTATTAACTCAGTTTATTACCGTACTCAGACTTTCTCAAACGAAGAAAGATTACATGCTGTTGATTGGTGAGCCTTTCAGTATCTAGGATACCAGTTTTAATTTAATTAAATTTAGCAGGTTTATGTAGCTACATGTTTGCAGATGTTGTTAGTTCTTTTAGAAGCTAGTAGATTAGTAATATATTAAAAATGTATTTGTATTAAGTTTAAATTAAAAACAACTTCACAATCAATTCATCTTTTGCTCCATAACCCTGAAGTGAGCGTGCCAAGATGTTTTACTGGGGGTTAAAAATAACAGTTGGCATACACCGTAATAAAACATCTATTAAGTATGTACACGGATTAATTGGAGCATTTGGCACAATGTCTTGTGCGATATAATGGAAAGCACTTAGGCTAATTATTCTCAAATATGGACAGCAACTTTTGAAAGGATACCTGCGCTGATTTATGTTTGTGAGTCCATTTTCTCTGGCAGCATTTTCTTTCTGCTTTAAAGGATGGTAATGGTGACATTCAGAGGTAGTGGAAGAGCTGTTTAATGATAATTGTGTTTTGTTTTGTTTTTTCTTTTTCATATTAGAACATTTGCAGAAAAACGTGAATGTTCTGATAAGAACACTTACTGCAGAGAAAACATGGGCGCAAAGATTATATTGACTTGAATTTATTATTAAAGCAAAATTCGGGGCAATCGAATGACAAGGCTTGGTATATCCTAAAATATGGCTTAACAGCAGTTGGACACGGTCAGTTTAAGTGCAGTGCTATTTCTTATAACCACCCTGCCATATAAATCTCATTTTAAGTGAACTGGAATAACAAAGCCTCCTAAAATATGTTTGGTTTTGAATTGGATTAAAATGGCAAGAAAAAGTCCCTGTCGCCTCTAATTAATGTTGGAAGGAAAGAGCCTTTAAACCTCAGCCGGGCAGTGGGAGGTGAGACACTTATAAACTGGGATGTAGCTGGACACAGTCATATTAGGTCAGACAATTTCACTTCACTTGTTTTGCTCATAGACTGTATTTGGTGGCCATCACGGTGCCATCTATCAGTTTGTGGACTCTTTAGGTTGAAGCCTTATGGTGGGGGCTACCTTACCTCTCTGGAGTGCTTAATTATCAGATACATCTACAGCCATAGATACCAGAATAAAAACTACAAATTACTCACCAAAACTGCCAAATAAACCTTTTGGATGAACTGTAACTGGCAGAAATTCAAATGATTTGTCAGATTATTGTATTAAAAACACCTCGATAGGCACCAACAGTACAAACATGTTGGAGAGTTCACTGACTACAATTTGTGGAGTTAAAGGACAGTAGACAGTGACTGACTAAAGCTGGAAATGTGTGCACATTCATTAGCTATACCAGCTAAAACATTTTTGTTTACCAGGCTGTAAACATGTTTATTTCATCTCTTAATTTGTGTATTTTATAATGGATGTGTACAGCCATTCATTTGCTTTTGAATTCACATGTCAAGCCAGCAAAGGAAATTTAGGAAAAGCGTGTTTTTGGCTCTACTCTGTTGACTTAATTCACATTAAACAGTTACTTGGAAGCGGATATATGTAGAGTTGGTCACGATTACCATTTCAGTCAGTCAGTTCACATTTGAATTTTTAATATAGCTACATATTGGACTCTGGGCTCTGCACAACTCTCAAAAGCGCTAACCGTTTGTTGCATATTTTGATATTTCATGAGCTTGTATGGCTGCTGCCATGGCTAGATTTCTCTGGTGAAAGTGTTTAGATCTCTGTGGGAGGTCCTGGTGAAACAAAGTAAACAGTTAAATAAATCTCCTGCTGGAACCTGCAGGTGGATGCTGGGGTGGTGGACGGGTCAAACTGCAGGCAGCAGTGCAGACACTGAGATGTCAGAGGGAGAGATGCAAATTTACATCTTAAACAGAATTTGAGGAGAGTGCAGCGTGTCACATGGGTATGAAGCAGCTTGAGTAGCGTGCCTTAACTAGCGCCCGGCCCTCAGATGTTTTCAAAAGGCTGCTGTATCTTTATTAGAACCATAAAACCATGACATAAATACTAAAATTGAGTCTTTGTAACAATGAAAAAAAGAAGAAAAAAATGTAAATGTGCAAATAGTGTATTTTTTTGTTATAGGTGTCTGCCGTATGGTGTTATTACGTCTGTGTACTTGCCCAGGTTAATGAGCACAGCTGAAGGGCACAACAGCAGTGTGCCAGCTGGGGATTCAGAAACTGTTGCTGTGGTTAGCCTCTGCCTGCTTTCTGCTCATCCTGGGCCCTGAGGGAATTACAGCCTGTTATCCCTCCACGTGTTCCAATTCAGCCCACTGTAATTTGCATTAATATATACTTTATATTAGCTTCAGTGCGGCGGCATCCCAAAGGGGAGATATTTTAATGTTATGCAATAAAGCAGTGAAAGGGGAATGCAGATGACTGTTGAGCCTGAAGTTTCTTTCCTTTTAGAGTACCCCTGCCCTTTGTCTCCTGTCACCTCCAGTCCTTTTCCTCCACACTCTTTCTTCACCATTTATCCTTGCTATATCTAGACGCATAATATTAGTTTCTAAAGTGTGTGTGGTCATTTTTAATAGTTCTGAGTAAGATGTGGCCATTTGTTCCCCGTTCCTTTCTCTTCACGATAATATGTGTAAGCTCTAGAAATCCCTCTTAGGCAAACCAAACTTCATAAAATCCACAAGTGAATGCAAGAAATCCCTCATCCTAAAGAGTGCGTGTTTGGACCGCATCCTCTCTTTTGGCTTTGTTGACAAATGCTGAGAACAACAGGTTCCAGACTTAAGTAATGACTTGAGAGAAAATGCTAATTCCCTATCATTCTCATCTTTCGCTCTGTCACACTCCCTCCTCTGTCTTACTATTTATATTTAATGTTTTCCTGGTTTGTTTGTGTTTGTGTCTGTTTTTATGGAGCAGTGAACTCACTCCCTCTGGTGCTGAAGCTGCTTTGTGTGACGCAGGCCAGTGATCCACCTTCATCTCCCCACTACAGTAATATGGAAGGAGTGCACTTCAAATTGCTATACCATGGTGAGGCCCCAAGGTGCTGCTGACATGTCACACTGAGCACAGCTCCCTCTCCCCTGCAGGATTTATCTAATATATCTGAATAACCACTCAAGCCCCCTATATTAAGAGGCAGACTTAGTAACAAGATCGCTACAGCAAACAGTTTCTCTTACAGTGATACTGAAAAATGCCAAACAGCAGGCAAACAAGTCAACTTGCTCTCTCAGTCGTCCACAGAGACCACTCCGGCAGCATCTCCATTTCTTACACCACCACTGGCGTGCCATCTTACTACACAGAAACACCATAATCTAGCGAGAGAGACAATGTTGTCCTGCTTGTTTCCTCTTCTGCATTCATCTGTATTTCAATTATTCCTCATCCACCTTTGATTTAATACGATCCTCACAAACATACTCAGAGGAGCGTTTTCTGCTGATACGCGGATCAAAATGCTGCACTGAACTTTACTAGACGGTACCTCATAACTCTATGCCTGTTACAATCAGGGTCTAATTTACTTTTCTTTCGCCTTGATGTCAGCAACACTCATCCCTCTGTGATTTACTACTTTTTGTCTTTTTTACTGCATAGTTGGAGCCTCATCCTGTGTTGTTAGTTGTATATTTCAGCCCATTGTCTTTAGCAGTGTTTTTCAAATAAGGGTGCTAGTACCCCTATGGGTTTCCTTAGAGTAGTGCAAGCACTACGTTCTTTTTTTATGTAAAAAATAGCCTGTTATGATCTTTAAGATAACTGTTTCTCTTGGATCTTGTCTTGTTGTTGCAATGTTTTTGGCATCATGAATGTTTGGATCAGGCATTTTCACAGTTATTGACACGCCATGACATGCAATAAATGACAAAGCCCATAATGTTACATTTGATCTTGCTACATCACATCACATCTGAATGCCCCTGTATAAGATCTTTGAGAGCATGGGAGATTAAATCATAGATGAACGAGGGAGAAAATTGTGGATACTCGACTACATTTTATATTACATTTAGGGTCAGCTGTACAGTAAAGGTATATTTCCCAGAAATAATGCCATTTGTGTGTGTGTGTGCGTGTGTGTGCGTGTGTGAGTCAGTGAGTAACATTGCAGGGAGGTTGAAGCCTACAAAAACAGAGAGCCTGCTGCCTGCCATCAGCTACCTGTCCTGCTGCCTGAGCCTGTCCCCTGCACACTGCACTGACAGAGGTTAGACACATGTTCTTACTGCTACTTTTAGTTACACTCTGCATCGTCTCTGTGCCTTTTATTCACTCCTTCTCTCAACGTCACACCTTTCACACGCTCAGCCTCTTTACCCTCTGCCTCAGTATGTTTCTCTCACCTCTTGCTATCTTTTTATTTCGCTCCCCGCTCGCTTGTTTGAGAGAAGCAAGAGGCTGACCTTGATGCATGTTGTACTGAGGCACAAAGCAAATAATAACCGTAAAAGCTCACACCTGCACTACAAATAGTACACTGGTTTTGGCTCAGTCCTGGACATTGTCTTTGGTTCTGGTCTTTTGTTACGGTGTCAAGTCTGTGAGCTTCTCGCACATTTGCACAAAAGCAAAGACTGGCAATCAGACTCGTGTTGTCACCTTGCTACAGCTAAATATCGGTAACACACAGACTAAACCACACATCCAAACACAAATAGCACTTACCGCCATGGCAACATGTAGACTAAGGTTAGAAATCTCACATAAATCCAAATACAGATGAACAAAATCACTCATTAGATGCAGGTGGTAGAAACATGGTAACATAAGGGGTCTATGACATGAGTTTCACTAAAGCTTTTATTATTAGAGATCACTCTCTAAAACCAAAGTCACTCCATCAGTCAATGAGCCAAAACACAAAAGTATAAGGTACTAAAGAGCTTGATAAATTTATAATTGAATATTTTTCACAACAGACAAAACTAAGCCATTCACACTCTCTACACTGCCTCTACACTGATCAATTATAGGGTAGGCTTTTCTAGTCATGCTGGCTGCTCAAAAACTTATATTATAAGCCTCATTTTACTCAAACATTGCTTTATTCTATACAATTAAAGCACTTTATGCACCTCACATCTATCGCCAATTTAGTATCGCAAATTAACCTAGCATGCATACTGTATGTGTGGACTGCAGCTGGAAAGAACCCACGCAGTCACACAGAAAGACTCCAACTGTGGTTTGACCCAGAAATAATCCTACTGTGAGGCAATAGTGCTAACCACTACACCAACTTCTCTGGTTAACTTGATGGTCAGACAGAAGGGTTACCATTGTGAAGCAAAGCTAATAATATCAGTGGTATTATTTTGCAGTAAAGCTCCATGATTATAGCCAACAATTATTTTTATCAGTATGGTAAACATGATTATTTGTCCTGATTATTTATTGATTTTAATGGTAAATGTGTTTTTATTGCACTTTCACATAACCAGAACACTGATATTACATTTTCATATATGTACAGATCTTTACATCAAAATAAAATTTGTCCTCATTCACCTAAATACAGTGCGCCTCTTTGAAAAACGTACTATAGATTTAAAAAGAAAATGCCCTGCAGAGCAAGAGGGCACCTTATATTGTGTTACAATCCTGTTAATTATTCCATAAATTTATCTTTGCGGACAAACAAGGTGTTTGTTCACCTGGTCTAAGTGCATCTGTTGAAGGAAAATAAAAAGGATTGCACTTCATTCTTTGCACGTGAATGATGGTTGTGAATAAAACCTGTAGCAAAGTACTCGATGGCTGTGAGATCTCTATTTTCCCTCAAAGGTTTGCATGCAGCACTGGTGTTGCCACTTTGGAATGATTGTGCAAGGGGGTAACATATCTTTTGTCTGGCTATATCAACATCACTTGTTCTAAATATGAGGTATTTCCAAACAATGACTGATGATCTAGGGCAGGGGTCACCAACTCCAGTCCTCGAGGGCTACCGTCCTGCAGCTTTTAGATGCATCCCTACTTCAACACAGCTGAATCAAATGATTGGATTACCTCTTCGGCATGCCATGAAGTTTGGCAAAGGTCTGTTACCATTCATTTGATTTGGGTGTGTCGGAACAACGATGCATCTAAAAGCTGCAGGAAGGTAGCCTTCGAGGACTGGAGTTAGTGACCCTTTATCTAGGGATCATGTAGAGCAGGGGTCCCCTAATCCCAGTCCTCGAGGGCCAGTGTCCCTGCAGGTTTTAGATGTGTCCTTGATCCATCACAGCTGATTTAAATTAATAAAGGACGCATCTAAAACGTGCAGGACACTGGCCCTCAAGGCCTGGAGTTCCCCCACACCTGATTGAGATTATAGGGACAAGTGCTTCACTTTCTGCTCGGCCAGACATTTGAGTTTCGTTGTATATCCATGTTTATCTTTTGATGTAGTGTTACTTGCCCAAAGTATTCCAGGAAACTGGCACATGCAGGCACGCGGTCAGGCAGTGATCTAGGGAGCGCTTGATTTTGCTTTGCATTCTATTGGCAAAGCGCGCTTTTTCAGTATCACTCGATCATGCTCATTTAATTATGGGAAGACAAAGTTGGGATTAAGGTTCGATTAATTGTGGAGCTCTACTTCGCAGCTTCTCCTGCAGCCTCTCTATGTATTCAGCCTTCTTTATCACTAGTGATCAGTTTACAGCTACCTGTTTCAGCCTCAGGCTAGACACTATTTCAGTGATGGTGCAAAGCAGAAGGAACACATTACTCTGTTTCAAAGCAAAAAGAACATATGATTACTTTAAGATTGTGCAATTTTAGGGGGATTTTTTTTTAGTACTTAGAGGTGATGTTTGGTTTGCAAGTTGTTGCCCTTGTATTATATTGTTCTATTATCACATTATTTAAATTATTCAGCCTGCCCACATTTATATGGTAAAACTGTTTATGAGTAGAGAACAGTACAGTTTAACATATGTTTCAGCTAGTAATGTTACAAAGACTTTGCAGGTGTTTGCATTGTTGTGGGTCTGTTGCTGCAGCACGTCACTCTGCAGTCATCAGGACCAGCTGCTATCAAAACCCATGTACAGCGCAGTGAAACAGAAGCACACGTCCCATTAAAGTGTGATGACACTGTTCCTTTTCTTTCCCAGCTGTCTCCATGCTGCTCTCTAACAGCGGGCTGATGGACCAGCTGCAGACAGTCTTCTCCTCCTCCTCCTCTTCCTCTGCCCCATCCCTCTCTCCATCAGCCTGTCCTCCTTTGGCCTTGCTGTGCTGCTGCCATCTACTCCTGTCCTCCCTCATTACCTTGCAGCATGTTCACTCCACTCAGGTACACACAACAGCTCAGCTTTGCTCTTATCACAACTTCACGATACAACTTCATACAGTCAAGGGCAAGACACAGCATAATGTAAAGGAGGGTATAGATTGAGATATAGGGGCAGAATGCAAAACAGAAATTGGATTTGCTTGATGCATATCTCAGTGAGGCTGTGGTATAAAATAACACACTTTCTTCTTTCAGCTGGCACTGCAGGGATAATAATGCATTTTAACTCGCAAAGATTTCAGTCCTAATCTTGTTAAATTCCTGATTCCTCTCCTAGCGCTCTTATTTTCTACCCTCTCTCTCTCATTTTCTATTATTTTAGGTCCGTAAGAGCATCACTTGGAGTCTGGACACAGCTGTGCAGCGACTCCTTACTCAGAAGAGAAACACAGACAGTCTCCTGCTGAGTAAGAGATGCCAAATTTTACTGTTAGATTGTTTTTATAAGTCTTCATCCTATGCAGACAGCCGATAGCAAAACAGTTCATTAGCGCTGAAATCATAGCAACACCGTGTGACCCAAGAACACAAAAGAAACTTTGCTGAATAATCTGCATTTGTGGTAGCCTGGTGTTTTTCTATTTTAGTCATTTTGCTTATATTCTTCAAGATCTGTCTGTTGAGTCATCTGCCATTCCAGAATTTTGTGGTGCTTGGTTGATTCCTGTACAATTCAAATATGGAAACATCAGGGGGTCTATAAGGCCAGGATACCTGTCTTCATATGAGTAGCATTAGGGATCCCTGATGTAGCACGTGTCCGTATACTGTGCAAACCAGAACGTACTAATGGGGTCCACCTTGGCTTGGTTTACATGTACATAAGTAAAGTCAATGTCTTATCCTCAGTGGAGCTAACCAAACCATGCATTTCACACACTTTCATTATATTAAGTGGCCCCAATCCCACTGCTGCACTGGGAGACAGATCATCCCTGCTGCTCCTGCATCTCTGTCTGTCAGCTGGATAAGTGGCCTGTCAGAGTTGCTGTGATGTATTGGCTTCCTCCCCCTGCCTGCCTCTCTCTCTCTCACTCTTTCTAGTCACTCAGCGTCCTTTCTCTGTCTTTCTCTCAATTTTTATCTCCCCTATGCTTCCCAGTCTGCCCGTATATTTCCAACTCTTCTCGTTTCTCTCTCTATCGCTTTGCCCTGTCTCTCCTCCCTCTTTTCTTCTGCCACTAATTGAGTCCTCCCTTCCTCAGAGGGCTCTAATCTCAGTGTACATGGCATTAAGTGCGATTCAGATGGCTGGCAGCACTCAGTTTGGATTCCACTGTTTTTTACGAGTCTTTTTACCCCTGTTGTTCGCTTTTTCTCCATCACTACTTGGGTCTCGCTGAACTTCCTTCAGCTTCCTTCAGTTCGTTCTGCCTCGCACTCTCTCTCTCTGTACTTGGCACTGACATCTTTAACTTATTCTTAACTTCTTTCTCTCACATGTCTCTTACAAAAAAAAATTGCTCTCAGTTCCTTTCAGCTGTGCTCCTGGGCCCTCTGCTCCATGATTGTTACCATCTTTTTCAGTTTTTACTCACACACTCACAGCTTTTTGTTGTGCCGTGGACCTCTTTCTTCTGTGGCCTTGCCTTCCACATTTATTTTCCTTCTTTCTTTCTCTCACCCTCCTTTGGTTAGGCGTTCCATCATTCTCCTTATTTGCTCTGCTTTTTCAGATATTTAAAGCTTTCCTCTATCTTCCTCTTCCCAGTCAGCTACCTGAGGCTGCTGCAGGCTCTGCTCGATACTGACCTGGCATCAGAAGTTGTGTGCCTGACTTCTGGTCCTGGCTTGGTTGGGCTCGGACCTCTTGGGGTTGAAGACGGTGCTTTGTACCCACTTGGCTCAAGAGGGGCGCAATGCCTCTCGATTGCTCTCAGTGGACTCCTTCTGCAGGTATTAGTACGTTTGAGTATGAGTATGTTTCTGTTGATATGGTGATTTGAGTGTGTGGGTAAAAAAAGATATCTGGATCTGGTTCAGTTTGTAACATTTTCTTGAGAACATTACGACCGTGATTCACAGGTTTAGTTTTAATTTCGCCATTGTTAAAGAATTCCTCCAAAAATCCTTGGATCTGGATCCAGAGTGTAAATCATTTTAATCCCTTTAGCCAAGACACACTTGTGGTAAAATTTGGCTGCAAATAATTTTTTGAGCAAACCTGCTAACAAAGAGCCAAACAAACAGACCAAACCCAACCAATGACATAGCCTTCTTGATCGAAGTAATATAATCAGTTTCCACGATTTACAGCTTTCTACTATTTTAAAACTTTCACTAGATGGTTAGATATATTACTTATGTCTTCTGTGTATCTTGTGGTGTAACAGTTAGGAGTCGTGATTTTCTCGTGGGTTTGACTCCATGGATTATTTTTTGCGTTTTAAATTAACTGGAAAACAATGCTGTCTTGCTAGATTGCAGGGATTGAATAATGTCTGCATGTTGTAAGCTCTCCTGTCCATCTGTACGTCCAGTTTGCCTGTTATCAGCCCGCTGAAGGGCTATCATCAGGCTCATGCATATTGCCTTTAGGCAGTTACCCTCCCCTACCTGCTGGCACGCTCTAAAGGCTGTTATCATGTGTTGTAATCAGTGATAACAAGAGACCAACACCGGCCCCCTTATTATTGCTTGCCTTGTACATCCTTGTTTCCTTTCCTTACCATAGCTCCTTGCATGTTAGTTCCTCCCTCTTTCCTTCATGCACAGACCAGCTCAGTGTGTCAGTAACGTACAGATGTCAGACTTTTTTTCCACGTAGTTTAACATAAAGCTGTACTTATCTGTAGAATCCTCCTCCTCCGTGTTCCTGCTGCCTGTCACACCTCCGTGCATCCAGCATAAACACACCGCCACACAGGACACACGTGTCATATCCTGGATCATAACTTTTCCAGCAAAGCTTCTTCTCTCCCCATTCCTTTCTCCTGCTGATTCATTTTAGGTGTTGAGACATCCTTCATGATGGCACAGCGAGATTGATTTTCGGGTCATGGGAAGGAGGACAGAGGAGACAAGAAGGCACAAATTAGAGGAAATGACAAAAGCCCCATATAGTGCAGGAGACGTGTGATGAAGCACATGTAAAATCCGCATTGGTAAAAGATTACTATATTACTCATGTTGTGTGGGTGTAAATCTGCCTCGCTTCTGGAGTCTGGATAATTCTTGATGATGTAAGTCATACATTTCTGGGTAGGTTTGCATTTAGGGTAAATTTGAAGTAATGGTTGAAAAAGTAGTAATTATTTTGTGTGTGTGAGTGTGTGTGTGTGTGAGAGAGAGAGAGAGAGAGAGAGAGAGAGAGAGAGAGACTTTCATTGCAGTGTTGTATTTCCTAGTTCTTGCTTATGGAGGGTATGAATTAATATAACAAGCTAGTTCAGTAAATCCCTGTGTTATAATGAAAGCTCAAGCGCTGCAGTACCCAGTGTGCTGTCTCAGTTGTTACTAAGCTAGCAGTCTACGACATTTAATTGTAAAACTGTGTCTTTAATGGTGGCTTTGTGAGCAAGAGGTACATAATGAAAAACTGGAGAAAGCTGCACGCCTTCTATAAATCGCATGCACATATGCAACAAATAGAATAAGAACACCAGTGTGTACTCATATGGTTTCACAAAGGCACTATTGGTGTCGATCTATCACCGGATACAATAAAGAATATATGAATGACAACTTAAATGCTCATATTATGAAACCCCCCCTCCCCCCACCGTTCCTTTCACACTTCCCCTCGCCCTTTATTCTACAGCAGAAGTAACACAAAGGTGATCTTTAAAATACATAATGACTCTGAAACCTGCTTTTCACAAACGCAGTTGTGTGGGGGAAATGAGATGCCGATTGATTTAAGTTAGCACAGTGGCACGGCGCACAGATCCAGTGCATTCACGTCCGTCTCTACATTGTTATTACGTGTTGGTGGTGTAAAAAGCAGCAGAGTAAAAACCCCACCAGCTTGTAACTTACATTAAATCGACCGAACACAATGTCCGCTAAGTTCCAACCAACGCAGGGCAAAATCCAGCACTGTCTAAAGTATGACTAACGCAAGAGTAGCAGATGATTTGTTTTTTAACGAAATCATGAAGAATCTTTTGTATAGACGTTTCTTGTAGGATTAAGTGAGAGTTGTAGGAGGCCTCTAGCTAGTAAAAAGGAGTATAAAAAGCAATTAATATACTGAATGAGATGATGTGATCTATTTCTTTAGTTGAATTGAATGTTAATTTGTGCATATGTATGAATGTGTGCTTGATTTGAATCAATTGACTTTATGATCCGAAGACAATTTTTCCACGAATGTGGACAATAAAGTTATTTTATTCTGTTATGTTCTATATGTGGAACTGTTGGGTGGTTTCTGTGTCATGACTTGTTTTTTCTTCTTCAGTGCTGCAGTATACTAGCCTCTGTTTCCACACTAGCAGCATTTCCTCTCTCTGTAAGAAGCTGTAGTGCTGAACTGAGTTTCAGCTCTATGGTTCAGTGCTCTGTAGTCTGCTGTTCAGCAGCTGATATGAGTTCCCCACTCTCCTCCTCTCTTTTTGCTGTCTTTCCTCTCGATGCTCCGATTCAGCAGCAGCAGCAGGACTCAATGCAGCTCCAGAGTCCCTCTCCCACACATACTTTTTTTCCAACTCTGCGCTGCTCTCCCTTTCTCCTCGCTTGTTATTTGCTCTCATTTTAACCTCTCCTTTTATCTTTATGTCCTCATTTGCCCTCCTCTCATCTAAGCGTTCTCGTACCTCTGTACACTTCAGCTCCCTTGCGCACTCTCCTGCGCTCATCCTCTTGACTCCTTTCTTCAGCTTTCTCCTTCTTGCTGCTTATGGATTATAGTGCAACTCTCCACTGTCATCTATATATCTGCGTGGCCTACTTCATTATTTTTGGACACTACATAGTGCTCAGTGTAAGCCCTGACACTGTGGGAGAGACATGCATTATTAAAACATCCCTCAGTCACTCTCTCTGGTGTTCCCTTTTTACCCCCCTCCTTTTGCTGACTGCATCTCCTTCTTTTGGAGAGCAGATCTGTGTTTCTTCCCCCTATTCATCTGTTGCTGCCATCGCGCCCATTTCTGCCGAGCGAGAGCACACAGGCACACGCTTCACGTTCTGCTCTTTCCCTGACTTGCAGCGATTTGACATTTTAAAGCTGAGAGATATTTATTCTTTTTCTTTCTTTTTTTTTTTTTGCAAATGATTTCTCTCTCATGTTTTACCTTAATGTATTTCTTTCTCCTCAGAAGCACGAGTTGCTGTTGCGAGCCTCAGTCAACTGTCTGAGCTCCCTGCTGGGCTTCCTTCAGAGAAAGAGTCCCGCTACAGGTATCAAACAGAGAGACAGGGAAAGAGGGAGTGTGTAGGGATAATGTGCACGTGTCCACAGAGAAAGAGATGAAAAACTGCAAATGTATATATTTGAAGGAGATTTAAGGGCCGGCACATGTGCAGTTTTTTATGAGTGTGACATGTACAGCTGTGGAAAGTAGCTGTAAGTGCATTTACATCAAGTCTGAGGTTTTTTTTAACTTCTTAACTTAAACTCGAAATAGCATACGTGAAGGTTGTGTGCCATGGTTTACATCAGACATTATCTCTGCAGCAACAGCTTGTTTATCTTGATGATGTAGGGTTTTTTTTTTCTAGATTTCATCTGGTTTCAGTAAATGCACCACGAGAAAAAGAATAAAATAAAAGTGAGCAAGTCTAAGTAAGGGTTGTGTGTGTGTGTGTGTGTGTGTGTGTTGAGCAGCCAAGCATGTGGTGTGTCAGCCATGGAGTCGATTCCTCCTCCACAGCCTGCTCAGCTCAGGAAAGAGCTGCCTTCTGCACCCTGCCATTCTCAGATTCATCATACTTGTGAGATGTTTCACCTACACACACTCACGTGCACATACAAATCCAAGTAATAAATATTTGATAGCAGAAGTATTCAAAGAAGCATTTAGATCACATCAAAGTGAATACAGCGCAGTCCATCCTGACACAATGCAGCAAATCAAAATTTTAAAAAAACAGTCATTACCATCTCTGTAGTGAGCTCACTTTATTTATTATTCATTCAACTCGGGGTTGGAACTGTTGGATCACTTGGAACCACTGGTCAGCTGGAGCCCTGTGAGCCTCCCGCTGCATTAAAAATGTCTAACTTAAAGCAATTTTGTGAAAAAAATCTGGGACTGCGTGTCACTTTGTCCTTCCAACACAAACACAACACAAATAAACAAAAATGGAAGCAGATTTAAGCAGCACTGTGACAGAAGTTTAAACGCTTTAAATATTTAGCTTGTTTTTCAGTTCATCTCTGAATAACTGTCCACAAACCTAAACACACAGTCAGTTGTTAAGAAGGCAAAGAAATAGTGTTGCTCACATTTTTCCAGACATCAGTGGACTACATGAAAAGGTAGAAGCAACCGAAAACGCCCAAAACTACAAGCCAACCAGGAGAACTTGTTTTCAATGCAAAGGGCAGTCACACCAAATACCTATTTGATGTCTTTGAATGGTAATTGAAAAATTATTCATGGCATTATTTATGAAAGATTCTTAATTTTTTTTTTTTTTAAAAGCGGAACAAAATAAAACTCAGTCAGTAGGGACAAGGAGAGAGGAAAAGCCTGTGGGCACCACCACCTATTGGAGGTTGTCTTTTTGCTGCCTCTCCACTGCACCTGTTGACACTGATGTTTCCCAGGTTTAATATGGTAATCGAGTGTTCCCTTAATGGTTTTAGAGCTGCGTTTTTTTTACTGCACAGTAATGTACATCTGTGCAGGATCGTGCATGTGTATGTGTACGTGTGTTTCTGCATGTGTGCTTGTGTTCTCTGCAGCTACTGCAGGACTGCGGGACAGCAGTGCTGCGGGAGCCTGACCTGCTCCAGGTGATGGAGGCAGTGGAGAGGAGGGGGATGAAGGAGCTCAGCAAGGAAGCAGAACAGGCCCTGAGGCTGCTGCTGACACAGGTAAACCTTTGCACACACACACATATACTCAGGCAGATAAACTCGGAGATGATCACACAACAGCAGGCCTTCTGTTACCTGTGGATATTTCCATTCCTCAAATGAATTAATTAGAAAAGGAATCATCCAAAGTTTGGTTTTAGCTGGAATTAGTTTGTATTTATATGCTGTGAAAGTCAACACAGGCAGACTCTACTGTGGGGAAATGTGCTCGTGGAAGACCAGGTAGGTTTGTGCAGTTGAAACAGCGGCGCTGCAGTTATTTCACGTATTTCAACATCCCAAAAAAAGATCAAGTATAAATCTGTGGATTGTGAACAATATTCTGTTTGACTTAGATTAGAACATGTACAATACATAAAAGCAGCAAATGGCAAATAATAAACGAGCATTAATCACAATACATTCCACCTCAAGTCAAGGTGAAAATCAGTTTTTCATTAGAAATGCAAAAGCGATTAATCACCACTCCCAGCAGGAAAAAGATTGAAGAAAAGTAACAAACAAGCCTACTGAATTATTCAAATAATTATAATATTCATCACGCATTGTTATGTTGATGGTGATTTTGCCTTTGCGCGCTTTTCATCACTCAGTCGTTCTGTGGTAAACAAGCGTGTGTTGCTGAATTTTTCTCCCGATGTGTAGTTTATGATGTTATGAAGATTGCAACCCGGGTAACCACCTACGCAAACGTTTAGGCCTTCAACTTATAAATGTTTAAGTGCAGTTTGAGCTGACAAGCCAGGGTGGGATTTAAAATGATTACTATCTCACTACCTCGTGAAAGCCAAACTCTAAAAAAATGACTTGCCATCTCTTTATCTCCAAGTATAAATCTTAGCGCTGCGAAGCATTAAATTATAATAAAATCAGTTTGTCTCTAAGTAGACTTTTTTTTTTTTTTCCTGACGGTCGTTATTTTAAAGATGACTTTGCAGAGTCTCCTGCTGCAAAGATAAACTCCGAGCGTCTTGCTCCACTCGTCTTTTCACAGCCAAACCCCACCATAAATACTATGGAGCCTAAATGCATCTTCAGTGGCTGATTAAAACTTTGAGCTAACAATATGATTGCAGTTAGTGTCAGTCTGGGCCTCTCTTCTCCATCCCTGGGCACAGCAGACCAATCCATCAATCAATCAAACTTCCCAACATAACAAAAGACTTATTGAAAAAATGACTGGTTGACTTGGATGATCGGTAGATCTGGCTGGAAAGTAAGAGGTTAAAAGTCATCTTGTCAAGTTGCTGTCATAACTTTTAGATAAAAATGTCCTTTCATGTCTTAATTTTCTCGAGAAGTAAAAGAACATCTCTTCAGTTCCATTTTCCTTACACAGATAGGGTCAGGAGCATCTCAGTGGGTACTGGACCAGTGCATGACCTCTGACACAGAGAGACAACCATTTACACTCATATCAAAACCTTCACAATCTCCTCAGACGACAAGCAGCTTTTAACTGAGATCATTCTTGCTTTGAGTCATGCTTTCTTTGGCCACAGGCTTGCAGGAAAAAGGGTCAGCTTGCAGCACTAAGAGTGTGACAGAAACAAACTTTAGATGTTCATAAATATAAATGACACAGACGTTTAATTCAGTCACCATCTGATTGAAAACGTGGATGATTTCAAGTGTTTGTATTAGCCTGTTATAATTTAACCACATGTCAAAGCTGTTGGGTCATGTAGCAAAAGTGGTTTAAAACACTGGGGTTTCATGGCTTCATTCTGTGTATTCCAGGTAAAATGGACGAAATTTGGACCGAATCAGGCACGTGGCATTAAAAAAAGAGCGAGCTGGTGCAGTTACGTTAATTTGACAGGCACGGAAATATTTGTAGTTTATTTGCAGCGCTTTTCAACCCATCATATTATTGTGTTGCAGTTCGCCAGCATCATTTTTTTGCCAGACAAACAGATGTTAGCGGTATTCAAAAATGGAAATTAGTCATTTTTTTTCCCCACAGATCACGGAGGTGAACTGAGTTTTAAAAAGAAGTTGATGGAAACAACTGCGCTCCACTGTGTCTTTTTTCTCTCTCTCCTCAACTGTGATCACAGCACTGGCACAGGCTCTTTGTATCATTAGCATCATTTGCCAAATCACTCTTATTATGTCTGATCTGGTTTCAAGCTGGTGTATTATCTGTGGGGGGGGGGGGGGGGGTTTGGGGGGGGGGGGAAAAATG
>VUQR01031203.1:39397-53527 GCA_015108515.1 Hemichromis elongatus | reverse complement strand
GGCAGGATGGGGGAAAAAAAAAAAAAAAAAAAAATCTTCCAAATCAAACCTGTGAATCTGAGAGCGGCTGAAAGCAGCGTCCTCTGGGCTACGCAGACCTGCTGCATTTGTTTTGTTAAGCAGACGGACCGACAGAGGGCAGGAAAGCCATCAAAGATACAAAGTCCAGTGTTTACGTCTTTCATGCGGGCTGAACAGTGACTTCAGCCCATCTGTGGCCGCATATAGAGGATGAAAGGAAAGCTGGCATGCAGAGAAGAAACGGCTTTTTAGTCTCTCTGAGAAATGTTTCATCATTTGGACTCTGGTAAGATCACACGTTGATGTTTCTGTCAAAAGTTAGCGACTTGCTAACGAGAGCTAAGCTAAAGCTGTGAAGGCCGAATTAGCAGGAGGCCTAATTACCGAAATTACAGTGTGATCTCTTCACTTGACATTTGATGTTTAGTTTTGTGTATGTTGTCACTGGGTGGTTAAGTTAGACACTTAATTTAACCACCTAGTGGATAATGCTAGCTTCCGCGTCCCCGTTTCTTGTAGCTACCCTATTGATGTTTTGTTTATGCGCAGAAGCTTCCTGATGCTCTCACTTTACAAAGCTCTTTATATTGCTATTATCTTTCCTAACAACAAAAAGTAGAGAGAATATAAGCCTTGTTTCCTGTCTGCTTTTTAAATCAGTGAGGGTTTTAAATTTGCAGCGAACCTTTCAAAATAAAACGTACAGTAGTCTGAGTGTTAAAGCCAAACGTTTTCTGCTCCTAATGTTCCGTTAGAAGACGAGGAGGGGAACAAGGAGCCAGCACACATGGAGGATGAGAAGCAAGGAGTTGACTCTGAGACCAGGTGGGGCGAAGAGCTCAGACTGGTCCTCGTTGGAAAGACCGGATCTGGCAAGAGTGCATCTGGGAACACCATCCTGGGCCACAAGCATTTCCTGTCACAGGTCAGCGCCAGCTCTGTCACCCAGATTTGCGAGATGGGAAGCACCGAGCTCTCTGAGGAAGATGACCGGGCTGTTGGAAAGAGGAGAATGAGGCGAATTGTGGTTGTTGACATGCCAGGTTTCGGAGACACTCACCTCAGTGTGGAGCAGATTCACGCAGAGATTGCCAAATGCGTGTCTCTCTCTGCCCCTGGCCCCCATGCTTTCCTCCTTGTGGTGCCAATAGGACGATACACAGACAACGAGAACCAGGCTGTTTGTGAGCTGGCCAAGATATTTGGGGAAGATGCTATATTTCACCATACAGTGGTTCTTTTTACCAGGGGGGATGACTTAGACAGCATGGGATTAGAAGAATATCTGAAAATGACTGCACCTCCTGGGTTGAGGGCTCTGATAGACAAGTGTGGGGGTAGGTACCATGTTCTCAACAACAAAGACCCCAGTAACACAGCACAGGTTAAAGAGCTCTTGGTGAAGGTAGACAGCATGGTGAGGCAGAGTAACGCAGGGTTTTATACTAATACTATGTTTTTAGAGGCAGAGGCTGCAATCAGGGAGGAACAGAAAAGGATATTGCGAGAGCGAGGGCAAGCAGAGGGTGAAGATAAAGAAGGAAGTAACTGCAGAACTAAGGAGGAGGCTACACTTGCAAAAAGAAGAAAATGTGATTTAGATTCTGACATAGCAGGAAGCAGCGAGAGAGAATTACAAGAGCTCTGGAGGAAAGGGGTAGAAAGAGGATGTGAAGATGATGTTAGGGTGGAGAGATGGGCAGAGGAGAGTAGAACCAGCCCCTTCAGCCTGCTGAGACAGCAGATCAGAGGCCGACATCGGGGCCATGGGAGAGCTGTCAGCCGGCGGCCATCTGTCCGATCATCGCTGATTCGTTTCAGGAGGGAAGCTGCGCTCTCTCCCAAGGTGTTGGAGAGAGTTAAGGTCCTGGTGGCTGCTGGAGCCACCGGCATGGTGGTCGGGGCAGTTTTTGGAGCGGCTGCCCCTTTGGCAGCTGCAGCTGGGGCATCTCTTGTTGGGAACTCGGTTGGTTTTGCAGCTCAGTTAGCTGGGATGTCTGTAGCGGGAGGCTCGGGTGTCGGGAACGCTGTAGGCACCATAGTGGCGGCAGCCTCGGGGAAAACTGCAGTGGCTCTAGGCGCAGCAACAGGTGGAGTTCTGGGTAGCTCTGTGGGAGCCATTGCTAGTGCTGAGGCTTCCAGTCCTGGAGAGGGTGCTTTAGATGCCCTCAGCCAGGTTAGCATCATAGGGGCCACTGTAGTTGGCGTGGCAACCGGTGTGGGATGCACCATGGGAGGTGGGGCTGCTTTAGGTGCAGCTCTGGAGGGAGCAGCTGCCCTCAGTGGAGCTGAAACTGCAGCAGAAATAGCAGTAGCTCAGGGTAGTTTAGCTTCAGCAGCTGCTTTGACCCCTCAGTGTGCTGCCGCCTTAGCTCAGGAAGCGGCCGCTGGTGCTGCGTGTGTGGTAAGAGGGCCCAGCGTGGTAACCGCAGCCAGCAGGGTTGCATCAGACCCGTGGGGCACCGTGTCGGTAACAGCGCGCATCCTGAGTGCGATGGCGGAAATCAGCAAAGCTGCAGCTGGCATCGCCCTCGCTGGTGGTCTGGTGGTGAAGGTGGTGAAGGAAAAAGTGAGAAGTGGCACAGGAACGTCAGAGGCTTCCTACTCTGAGAAGAAGTCTTATGAAATCTACTGGAACAAATAAATACAGGCTGAGCGTAGAGTCCAAATCCAGGATCTGAAAGATTTATTTTCCTACCTTCACAAGTAAAAACTACACAACACAGGAACACCTAACAGTGGGGGATATTTTTACATGGATGTAAATGATGCACTGCGAGCAACCACATCTGTGTAATAAAGTTGTATGGCGTATTAATATGAAGCCAATTTATGAAAGAAAAGATAGAATTTCTCACTCTAAATGTTGGTTTAAGCCGAAGCTGAATAATCCATGACATTTGCACTTGTGTGGGATGACTGAAAGGCGTATTAGATTGGTGTTGATTCTGTTGTTTCTTATTTTTAGGCATGTTAGAAGGTTGTGATTCATTTCAATGCTGGTTTGTATTAAAACACACCTTAGTTCTTGAACACACATCATTCTAAAAAAAAAAAAAAAATAGATTACAGTGAGTATTATAAACAGAAAAAAGTTCTCTTAAGCACTGCATTAGTGTTTGCTGTGCCAAATATATATATATATGAACAAAATGGACTAATGACGTATTGGGAAAAAAAAAATGTTTCCATCCTGAATGATTTGCAACGATTGGCTGGTTTTTCTGCACTGTTTTACATCATGTTATGTGTAAACCAGGAGATTTATCCAGTTATGTATTAACAGGTTATTACAGGTAACACATCTACTGCAAATAAGTCAGAAGTTCAGTCATGTGTTCGTGTTTTTGCAGTGAAATAAAAAAAATTACAAATATTGTTTTTGGCCTTCGTTTTTCTTTTTTTTCTGGTATTATATTGATTTTTATCTATTTATAACACCATATGCATGGTGTTGTATTTTTTTTTTTACCAATAAATCAACTATGGTTCACCAGTTGAAGAATTCTGCAAACACGTTAGGTAAAAATGTGACGGTGCTTAGAATAAAGATCTGTACCATTACAAAAGTATAGATTTGAAAACGTTGTTAGGTCCACTAATACCTGGTTGGAAGCCCCTTTTGCCTTCAGAGCTGACTTAATTTTTCCTGGCATAGATTCAGCTGACGCCCGGTGACCGTGGTGGCCATTTAAGTACAGGGAACTCATTCTCATGCTCAAGAAACCAGTTTGAGGTGATGTCAGCTTTGTGGAATGGAGTTATTCTGCAAGAAGAAACCATAAAAAATGGGTACACTGTAGTTATAAAGGGATGGGCATGGTCAGCAACAATACTCAGGTAGGCTGTGGTGTGATGCTCCGTTGGTGATGAGGGGACCAACGTGTACCAAGAAAATGTCCCCAAAATGCATGGATCTATGCTGCCCAAATTAATACAGGGCAGCATAGATCCATGCTTTCATTTTGTTCACCCCAAATTCAAAGCCTACCATTTTTTGAGTTTTCTGTTGAGCAATTTGGGTGAGCCCATGTAAAGTGTTGCCACAGTTTCTCTTGTTTTTTGTTTTTTTTTAGCTGACAGGACCAGTGGCACCCAGTCTGGTCTTCTGCTGGTTGGACATGTGTATTTAGCAGCGCTCTTCTGCTTACCTTGGTTTATTTTGCCTTCCTATGAGCCTGAAGCACTCTAGCTATTCTCCTCTGACCTCTGACATCAAAAAGTTATTTTTACTCACAGAACATCTGCTGACTTTTCTCTTTTTCAGAGTATTCTCTCTAGAGTTGGTTGTCTGGAGAAAACCCTGTAGATCAGCATTTACTAAAACACACAGAGCAGCCCATCTGCCACCAACAGCTATGCTAATAAAGTTAAACTCACTTAAACCCCCCATATTTCTCCATGTTTCTGATGCTCCCTTTGAACCTTAGCAGGTCATTTCGACCTTATCTACGTGCCTAAATGTGACTGATTACCTACCTGCCTAATACAGTCGCAGGTGAGTATAGATGAGCAGCTCAGCTGTAGTTCTTTTATTTTTAGTAACACAATATCATACAATTTTTGTGCGTATAAATACTTGGAGTATATGCCATTAACCTTTTTTTTCTATAACACAATTTTTGATGCGTTAAAAGGTAAATAATAAATAAGATAGTGTTAATCTGTACGCTGGAAAACGTGCTTATCACATTAGATGTGGCAAAATAGAAACGAATTGAATAGAAACGAGTGAAAGAGTTAAACGTGTGTTTTGCGAATAACTGCTAAATGACTGTGTGTGTTTATCGCCGTCATCTTTTCCAAGGAGCTGCATTTGTACGACGAGGTCGAGCTCTTTTCATGAAGGTAGGGGGAGCGGTTTATTCAAATGACACCCAAGCTTCTGATGGTTGACGTACTATCAGACCACGGCGAATACGGGCCTGTCATTGGACGACGATGACTGGTCTCATGACAAGAACGGACAGGTCTCAGCCAATCAGATCCCGCTTTGGGCCACGGAGTCTGTTTGTGAATGACGTAATGAGCGTGAAACAAGATGGCGTCGCCTCAAACATGAATTGATGCTAATGAGTTTATCGGTGTAGAAGTGCTCCTCTCTTGGGGCTTCTGTGTTGTTTTGGGGTTGTTCAGGTGAAAGGATATATTCCGCGGTCAGTTAGGGGTGTGGTAGGCGTTGCTGAACGCCCACGGAGGAGTTCGTGGACCTTGTTTATTTTGTCCCTCCGGTGACAACCGGAGAGGAGAGCTGCTGACAGCAAGAATGGACAGCGGGGAGTACATCTCCACCATGGAGAACATGGACCCGACTTTAGCGGAATTAGGGGACGAATTCACCTTGGGAGACATTGACGGTGAGTGGTTGTGTCACTGCTAAAAAAAAATAAAAAATAGCAAGGTTAAGCGGTGTTTCACGAGTGTTGGCCTGTTTCCGTTTAGCCCGACAGCTGTTCTTCCTGCCGAGCGGAAGGAGATGAGCAGCTCTGGCTTTTAATTCTTGCGACAGTGTTTAAGTATTCAAGATACCGCTCAGGAAAAGAGCTAATATTTAGTAGTAGTAGTATTTTGGCCTTATCGTTGAAAGTTGTCTGTTTTCTTTTATTTGTTTCTCTATTAACCCACCCCCACAGACAAAAAAAAAAAACAAGCAACCAAAACAAACAATAAACCTAAACTGAAGATGAAAAAGTGATACTGTTGTCAGTGAAGTGTCAGTTACTTTCTGAACACCTTGTTGTTCTTGAAGAAAGTTTTTCCTGAGCATCTTTTCCATGTTTGCTTCTGCAGACCTAATTGAGCATCATCTGTGGGACAGCATCTCTGTAAAAAAATAAAATAAAAACAAGTAAACAAATATTTTTAAAAAACAGATTGCGTTTTGCACGCTGTGGGCATGTACCCTGTGAACAAACAGCATCCTTGTTCCAACTTCCCTGTTATCAAAACATGTTTCACCCTTTGGCACACAGTGAAAGGATGGGGGCTTTTGGTGTGAGGCTGGCCAACGCAGAGTCACCAGATTTTTATTAGGGTGGAATTTTACTGAATGCTAACCCACCAGACCGGATGGATACACTGATGTGTGTGTGTGTGTGTGACACACGGTGTGGGATGAATTGGTTGTGTTAGGTTTAAGTTACTCATCAACATACAACCAAAGTGCTCTAATCTAATGTGCAAAGCTCAATAAAGGTTACTATGCACAGGTTTGAAAACCTACATGCCCGTGGCATCGGGTGATAATTCTCTCTGGTGAACAGCCCAGTCACAGCTATTTAATCCCACTTAATCAACGTGTCAAAAGAAGAATGTGCAGATTGTGGGAAAGTTAAATGACTGAGGTTTGACTGATGAATTCAGTCCCAACTTGACATTTGCTCCACTCAGTGCATTTTGCCTGCAGCTAAGTGGGGGAAAAATGCAGGTTTCCCACGAGAAAAAGCATTTAACTGCTGCAAACCTCGGGTTTACAGATTAGTAACGAGCATTTCCTTTGTGCATTTGACTCTGTATTAATGTTGAACGTTCTTGCTTTTCCAATTATTCACTTAACAACTGCTGCTCTGCTTATGTAACTTATTTTCTTTGCACTCAGCAGCCCACAAAATTGTCCCCCGACACCCCCATTTAATGGATTTACCCTTTGTGTCGGACTCTCTGTCTGAAGCTCCAGGGGCTCAGGGGTGCTTTGTTCTGTCAGCCACTGTAACCCCCTCCCCTTGAGGTTTTGAAGTGTGCGAGTGCCTACTGTAAGTGTAAATTTGACTGGATGGTTGGTATAAATGCTCCTGAGAGGAAGCCCATTTACTGTTCCTGTGGTGCGGCTTGTTTGAAATCGCGTCCTGCACTCCTCTGGGCTCACTTTTCAAAGAAAGCCTCATAGTGTTTCACTTTCACTGGTTTTGAAAGTGGGCATCTTTACCTCTCAGTTTCAACACAGATCACATGCAGACTTCAGTCATTGCTCTCATGACTGGCCTTGACCTCTCTGCTGCTTGTATTGGACTGTTGGTCTCTTTTTTTTACAGCAGTAGAAATGCAGATATGATATACGTTCCAAGATGAGATCTAAACACAGATCAGTTTGTTTTAAAGACTTGTTGGATTTCAAGTCATCTCTGAGTTGGCAACCCAACACACTGATGAGAACGAGCGCCTTTATTGTTTTTGTACGCTGCGCTGAAATGCAGCGAGCGATCAAAGACGAAGCTGACGGGATGTTGGCTTCTTTTCCAAACATATCTGAGAACCTTTTGTGAGTTTTCCTTCTTCGCTTTCCAGCTTCAAGCATCTATTCTTGTACCCCAGTGCTTTTTGTGTTGCGTTTGTTTGGAACATTACACCATTAAAGTAGAAATACCAAATGTCCTGCAGCAATGATGCGCTCAAAACGTGTAGGACCCCTATCTAGAAGTAAAATCACTAAAAAAGGAAGCATTAATTTTATTGCAGGTGTAAACGATGCAGGACATGTTTCACCACAGATATATGTATGTCTTTAAAATAAAAAAGGGTGTTATAGTACTGTACTACACAGTGGCCTTGTTATTCTCCTGTTGTCTAAAAAATATCACTCATGAATGCAGGAAAAGCTCACTCACGTTGAGGCTGCAAAGTAGTGACTGTAATTAACTTTAACATGTGGCTTGCAAGGCTTCTTAGGTGTATTATGTGCATTGTCCAAGGGTTGTGCGCGTAGTGATTTAACACTTAACAAAAAGTTCTTTGTGTCTTTTGTATTGTCTCGTTTCTCCGACTCAAGACAAAGTTCAAGGTTACAGGCTCAGCTTATTGACGCTGCGCTGCCCCTGAGAGCTAAGAGCAAAGGCGCTGTCAGTGACATAAGCAGGCAAGCTTCAACCACATGGTATATATGTCTAAAGTGTGCAAAACATGCACTAGTCAATTCTTTGCTCCTGTCCCGGTGATATCTCATTATATTGTTGTCTTTTTTGGGAAGGGATTAATTATAAAAACTTTAACCCTCAAATTTTAAAGTAAATAATACTTTGCAAGAAAATAATTTGAACCAACAAAGTAATTCCAAAAGGAAATAGCAACGGCAGTACCATCGGATTTGGTCCACCATACAGTAACATGTGGAATGTATCTTAATGGCAACAACTTCATTTTCCAGCACCCAGGCAATGATCTCATACACACTGCATATCCAGTAAAGCAAACCTGGAGAGAAAAACACACGACAGAGCACGGTAATGAAGCAGTGTGGGATCATCCTGACAGAGGACACAACAAAAGGCCGTCAATGTCCACAGAAAAGCTTAAAAACTCTTACTTTGTACTAAATACTCTATTTGTGTGCATTTTTGTCCAAGTTGTGATAAATACCTGCACATTTTACCCATTTTTCTAGCAAAATAAAGAAATGAGTGGTGGTTCAAGACTTTGGCACAGTACTGCATTTGGCAAGAATGTGCTGGGACAATATTGCAAGAGGATGTGATATGATATATCACTGTATTGATATTTTGTCCCGGCACTATTTCTATCAGTGATTTTGCAAACTAAATGTAAAAAAGATGCTCAAATATTTTAACCTTGTGTTCCAAAAAGAATCAAGACATTAAGTGGATCATTGTTTCCTAATAAAACATCTCCTCACAAAGAGGCAGTTTGTTTTAGATTTAGCACGATGAGTCTAATAAACTGGCAACTGAGTGCATATTGTCATGTTGCCAAACCACGAGGGCCAGCATACACACTGTCGGTGAATCGGTGGGGGCGCATTTATCTGTCTATCATGCCTTCTAGAGCTGCTTGATCCTTCATCTAAGTGTTCTTTACGCTTTCTTTCAATCTCTTTTGTGGCATCAATTGAGATTACATCAAACTTCTTCAAGGCCTTCTGTTTGAAGGTTTCTTCATACTGATTTATGACCTGAACAGTAGCTGTGCTTGTGTGGATATCTGTCAGTTCAAGGTCGGGTCTTGAAGTTTCTATTCATATCTTTGCAATAAATAGTGTTCGTATCTTTGGCTGATCTACACTGGAGCAACCTCAATATCCTGCACGAGGCCTCACTTACAGAGGAGACTTGCGGAGATGTTCAGATACGCCTCAGATGATGTTTTCACTGCATTTTGATCAATTTTCAAATTTTGACTTCTTGTCCTTTTATTTTCTCCCTATTTTCAGAGATGCTGCAGTTTGTCAGCAATCAGGTGGGGGACTTTCCAGACTTGTTCGAGGACCAGATGAACTCTGCAGGCTCTCTACAGAGTGATGGAGTTACCTCTACCCCACGGCCTCAACCTCAAATTGCTCAGACCCCTCAGACCCCCCAGCCCTCAACCACTGCTTCCTACCAGAGCTCCAACGCTTGCTTCACCTCCTCCCCACTTTCATTACCCCTCACCCCTCCCCTTACTCCCGCACAAACCCCCTCCCCACCTACTAACGCTTCAGTGCAGCAACAGGTGACCCGCAGCCCTCCGCTCCTTCAGCCACGGCCTCAGATGGTCCAACCCATCCAGCCTCAACCCCAACAGACAGCCCAGGCAACCATCCAGGTACAGGTTTACCTGACGCTTTCTCACACACTACTGATTCAGTCCTATTAGGAGTGTAGAAAGCTGTAGTCTGTCTGTTACGGGGATGGGTTACTGCTGTAGTGGTGCTTCTGCTGACCTGCAAACATTTTCAGACTGCTTAAAAACTTTAACAGATAAACAAAGGCAACAACAAAAAAAAACTTTTTCTGTTTTTGAACGTAGATGCACACCCAGGGGATCCCCATGCAGACTCAAAGCTTTCCAGTTCACACCCTGGTTCAGACCCACAACCAAACGCCCATGCCCATACAGACACAAGCAGCCCAGACTGTGATGATTGCCTCCAATGGCGGACAGTCACGCTTCATTCAGAACCCTGTCATTTGCCAGCAGAGCCCTGCTCCTGGCTTCCAAGGTGAGTACGGAGCAGGGTGTCTGAATAGTCAGTATTTAAATACACAGGACTACACAGGAATGCAATTTGGCTTTTTATTTTCCTTAAATCCCTTTTTTGGTTTTCTCTCTCGTCACTTCAGTCCTTCAGCCACAAGTGCAGAGCATCATGACGTCACCTCAACTTCAACCAGTGACCATTCAGCACCAGCGTGTTTTGACCCCAACTATCCAGACTATCTCCACAGCGCCCACTGCAGTCCATACTGTGCAACAGCAGGTGCAACAAGTACCTGTAAGTAATCCTCTGTTGTTAGTAGGATTGGATGAGTAAACAAAGTTTCTGCTATCAGAATATTTCACCAAAGCTTACCTAAATAACTTTACCCCAAGTTACTGCAAACATAACCCCTAAGCAAAAATGAAAACCTTCAACTTATGGTTGTCTTCACTCAGCTTTTGGTCCAGCAGCCTCAGATTCTTAAGACGGACTCCCTGGTTCTCACAACTCTCAAACCAGACGGGACACAGGTGCTGTCTACCATGCAGAGCCCTGCGGGCATCACCACCCTGACCACGCCCATCCAGAATACAGCTCTGCAAGTCCCGGTATGCACTGTGAATGATTCAACGCTGCTATTTACATGCAAACACAGTTATGATTAAGACTAAAAACTGTTTTTCTGTCGGTTTTCACTCCCTAGACACTTATGAGCAGCAACATCCTGACCACTGTCCCAGTTATGATGGGAGGAGGAGACAAGCTGCCAATCAAACAGATACAGCCAGGCTCTTGTCAAACCACAGCCAGGCCAAGCATGGAGCAGTGCCAGGTGACACCGGGAGTAGTTGGGCCAGGGGGGGTAGTGAAGGAGGGCGAGAGGAGGACAACTCACAACATCATCGAGAAGAGGTACAGATCCTCGATCAACGACAAGATCATCGAGCTCCGAGATCTGGTCATGGGCAGTGATGCGAAGGTTAGTGATTTATTTATTTTAAAGGAGATCATAAAAATATTAAGTGTGGGTAATATCATATGCTTTCAGCATTTAAATTCCATGTATTTCTTCTCAGATGCATAAGTCAGGAGTGCTTAGGAAGGCCATTGACTACATAAAGCACTTGCAACAGGTTAACCACAAACTACGGCAGGAGAACCTGGCCCTTAAGATGGCCAACCAGAAGAACAGTAAGTCTTTACTTTACTTAAAGCTGCGAGCAGATCAGAAGCTACAGCATCTCCAGATTGCATTGAGACTTTCTCTCCATCCCAGAGCCCGTGACTCTGTCTGAAGATGTGGAGCTCAAAGAGGAAGTAGTGCTTATGTCACCTCCGGCCTCAGATTCTGGTTCGGGTTCCCCTCACCAGTTCTCGCCTTACTGTGTTGACTCAGAACCAGGGAGCCCTTTATTGGATCATGAACAGGTGAGGACAGGGCGCACGCACACCCACACACAGAGTACGGTTGTGGCTCAGTGGGCTTAGCAGACTGCAGTGTTTCAGTGTCAGCAAACTGATTATCTCAGTGTGTTTATGTAGGTCAAAGGAAGGACAGTGGCAGTTTTAAAAGGCTTCCTATTCTTAGCTTCAAAGTGCCTCTTTGAAGATAAGATTTTTATTTTTTTTTGTTCTTCATACCTGAGGCGGTTGTAGTTCTTTCTGTCGACAAAAGCTTTATTGCACATTACTCGTACCCGCTTTGCTTCACAGTAAAAGCTTTTAGCCGGTGAACGCCCATAAGCTGACACATTTATTGAAAATTTTACCAAGACATCTTATTTCTTGTTTGACAAAATTTGATTTACGTTGATATATAGAAAGGTTTCTTTTTCGGCTTGCTTCACTAGAGGGGTTTTTTTTTCTCTTCTTCTTTTTTTGGACAAAGCAAGATGATTGGAAATCGAATGCTGCTTTCCTACATTTAGAGCATTATTTATCGTCCCTGTGAACCCGTTCTTTGTCTCTCTTACTGTCTCTTAGATAAAGAGTGAGCCAGATTCTCCCTCGGTTGGCGTGATGGATCGCTCTCGGCTGCTCCTCTGCGCCTTGACTTTCTTCTGCCTCTCCCTGAACCCTCTTCCATCTTTACTGGGATCGGAGACGTCGAGCAGCCCCGCCCTTTCCGGAGGCCATGGCCCATCTAGAACGCTTGTCTGGTTTCCAAGTCACACACAGGAATTTGGTGAGGATTGATGATCTTTAATTTAATTTACCCCAGAAGTTGATGAATTGCTTATTCCTGTTCATACCACCAAGAAAATCCTTTGTAAGAATATCAATAATATAGGTTTGTCCATCCTCTCACAGATTAAAATGGTTTTTGACACGGTTTATTTCTTCTCGTCCTCCAGCATCTTGGCTGCGTTGCCTGTTGCCGTGGGTGATGGTGTGGGTGCTGAGTGGAGTGGGAGCAGTGTGGGGCTGTGTCAGGGTGCTGTACCTGTGGGAGCCGGTCACACCGCTTCACTCACCGAAATCTGTGTCCTTCTGGAGGCACCGCAAGCAAGCAGACCTGCATCTCAATAGGGTGAGTGCAGATCAGATCAGGTGGACTCATTTTTGAGATCATTTAAACCATTATTCTGATGCTCTTGTGTTAATAGAACTTGAGGTAGTATTTTAAAAAATTTTATACAAATGATATTTTTGTGCTTTAATTTTTTTAATAATGTTTTTGATCTCTCAGTTGCACCAGCTTCCTCTGCACGTGGTTTTGCTTATAGTGCCTTTCATAGCTAAGCCATGACCATCTCGATTTTAACTCTTCTGTCAGTCCACGCTGCCTACTTAACCGTTTCTCATGTGATTCTCTCTCCTACAGGGAGATTACACAGCAGCAGTGGCCAGTTTAGAGACTTGCCTCTCTGTTTTGACGAGAGCTCTTCCCTCAACCAAACTGGACCTCGTCTTCTCCCTCTCCTGGAACGTGATTCGCTACTGCTTGCATCGTCCAACTCCTCTGGGCTGGCTTGTCCACCAGGTCGGAGGGAAGCACGAAGGAGAGGAGGCGAGGACCAGCGCGAGGGACGCGGCACTTGTTTACCACCAGCTAAGCCAGTTGCAACTCACAGGTAAGTGTTTAGGCTGCATAGACAGGAATCCAGATGGTTTTGTACTTTTCATACACTTTAACATGATGAGAAGATACATTATCTGCTTCCTCTGTGTGTCTACAGGAAAGCTGCCTCAGCGTAGCAGCCTGTGGGCTCTGTCGCTCTCTCTAAGCGCTGTGAACCTCAGCGTGAGCGCTCAAGGCAAGATGGCCCCCACACAGCTCGCCCAGATTTACGTCACTGCCGCCATAGCCCTGCGCACTGTGCTGGGCCACCATCTCTCGTGTCTGCCTGTACGTGTGTCGCCTTGTCATCGACATCACTGTTGATGTTTGGCTTCAGTTGCAGTTGTCATATCTGAACCTCATCTGTCTCTCAGGGTTACCTGCTGGGCTGTGCCGAGAGTGTGGCCAACCAATCAGAAACCAAGCCGATCCCCGACTGCCTGCGCTGGCTCTTCACTCCGCTGGGCAGGCAGTTCTTCCTGAGCTGTGATTGGTCAGTGAAGTCAGAAAACGGCGACGGGGTGTACACGTCTCAGAGAGACCCGGGTATGTTGTGATTGTGAAGGCTTCTTCTTGAGTTTCCTTTAATTTACTTCTTCAAAGTCTAAATGAGATAATCCAGTTAACTGATTTCTTTCAAAACTTAATCGTGAGTGATAAACCCGTTCCTCTCTGCTTTCCTGTTGATCCCAGCTGACCCCATTGCCCAGCTGCACCGCTCTTTCTGCAGGAAGCTTTTGGAGAGAGCCGTTCACACCCTCATCCAGCCGCAGAGCGACTCTGAAGCAGACAAGCGCAAGAATGACTCTGGGTAAGGCCAGAATAGCAAAAGCAACGTACTACCAACAAACTCTGACGCTTTACTGTTTATAGATTATGTTTTGGGGTTTTTTTTCACAGCTTGGTGTAAATTTTAGATTTGGATTTATTTTTTAAGCTTATCTTTTCTTCTACCAATTTCAGAGAGTTTTCCAGCGCCCTGGAGTTCCTGCAGCTGTTGAACAGCTGCACAGAGGACTCTCCCTCTCCACCTCCCCCTTTCTCGACTCCTCCCAGTCACACCACCATTCCAGGTATGATTGATATGAAGAAGAACCATGACAGTTTAATTAGAATCGCAAACTGATCTTTGTGGGGG